>CM021106.1:552612392-552648369 GCA_007115665.2 Sequoiadendron giganteum
TCCCCATCTCTCTTTCTCCCACTCTCCCCCTCTATCCCTCTCTCTCTATCTCCCACTCTTCCCTCTCTCCCTCCACTCTATCTCCCACTCTCTCCCTCTCTCTTTCTTCCACTCTCTCCTTCTCCCTCACTTTCTATCTTCTAGTCTCCCACTCTCCCCTCTCTCCCTCCCACTCTATCTCCCACTCTCTCCCTCTCTCTTTCTCCCACTCTCCCCCTCTCTCCCTCCACTCTATCTCCCACTCTCTCCCTCTCTCTTTCTTCCACTCTCTCCTTCTCCCTCCCTTTCTATCTTCCACTCTCCCCCTGTCTCACTCCCACTCTCTCAAAAACTCCTATACTCTAAAAAATACACTAAGAAAATGAAATTTCACATAACGCACTCGTGTTATAACATTAGTGCATTTTGTAGTCCACTAAAACGGTAAAAAAATATATATACCCATGATTTGAAGGTCCACAGTCTGCATATTCCCCTGGTTTTGCACGTGCTCTGACAAAAAATATCATATTAATTATGTTGTGAAGTGTGCAAGCATCTTTTTCACATTCCATCACCTTTTCCATGATCTTTTTACCACCTTTGCATGAAATAGCAGAGTTTCCATGTTGAAAGATATATAATATCAATTGAAGTTTGAATTCCATTGAAAACTGATATACAATTGAAGTGTGGAAGGGAATGAGCTTTTGAACAAGTCAAATTGTTGTGGAGTTTAAAGAAAGAAGAAGCTAAGGCTACATAATTGGGTTAAACTCCTCCATTTGAAAGTTTGGTTTTTAAGGTACGTGAAGTCTTTAAAAAATTTCTTTCATTATATTATGGCTTGCTTTCATTTTTTGTTTGTCATTATAACCTTAGGTTGTCAATGCACATTTTAAATTACCAAATTATATACACAATTAGTTACACTTGCCAATTATAGAAATTCAAAACAATTCACCAAAATTCATCCTTTAAGACAACTTCAAGCCTGTCCCATTCATCTCAAGGGTCCAAACACCTTCCAATACCTCTGCACAAACTGATGCAATACAAAGGAAGAAATCAACACCTTTCTTGACACATGCATTCAACTATATTTCCCTTCACAAAACATTTGATTTGTATACTCAAATTAGAATCAAGAGTTCCCAATTCCTTAAGGACCTTCAAAACACCTTCAAAAATCTTGAAAATAACTGATTACAATCAACTAGGTTCCTCAAAACATCAACCAATCATTATGTCATTCACAAGTTGTTTAGTTCTAGGTCTCAAAACAAGATAATTTCTAGGTCTTAGGACCTTACCCGCTCAACTAGGCTTCCAATACAAAAGCCCCCATTTTTCAAAGCAAAGAGGGAGGGTTTATAGAAACTCCTATACCCGGGCCTTCCCAGACCATTCCAAAGCATCAAACATCTTCAAAATACCCTGCACAAGGTCAAAAGTTCATTACATAGACCACTCCTTCAACAATTGATGGGGAGTCTTATCTTTCAAGAAAAATCTTGCTCTTCCCAAGACCTATTCTCTGGTCTTCCTAGGGTATTCCTCCCTACCCTACTCAGGGCTCCCTCCTAAACCCCTCTCACCTCATAAGACTCTCCACCAATTTCAAATTCTTCACCATTGCTCTCAATTCACCACTAAGCTTCCGTGGGCTCCACACTGACCCAAAGTGTCCTAACCACTCCAGGGGCTAAGAAAGGGTATTATCACTATCCCCTTGTTGATTTGAATCCTCACTAATCCATCTCATAGGATTCTTTCACCTTGTACCCATCGCTTTCTTGAAAACCCCAATTTTAGGCCTTGTAGCCTTTTGCCCAATTAAGCCTCCTAGAACCCGTTTTCTTGGATTTTCTCAAAAATGGTCTTAACAATCCCCAAATATTTTTATAGACTCTTTCTAGTGGTAACCTATTCTTCAATATTTACCATATTTATAGTCCCTTTGGTGTCCGTACATAGGACTGTCCTCATACCCCCTATTTTCAAGTGTTTCTAGGGTTCTGGCTCCTTTTTCCAACTTTGAGGGCTTCAATGACCCCCTCAACTCTCTTCCTTGCACACACATGTCCGGAATAAATGTTCCCACACTCTCTTGCTCTTGATTGGCACAAAATAGTCCATTTAGCAACTTTCTTTACTGTTGTCCTCTCCAAGCCACTAGCCAGAATGCACTCACACTCGCCTAGTTCTTGATGAATTCACTATCTCCCCTGCAAACCAAGACACCACAAACCATATGTACACTATAAAAATAGTCCCATACTTGATTCCAAGTGGCCATGGTAGCCTTTCTACGGGAATTCAAGTGGGGATCATTATTTCCAAAAACTGGCCTTAACCGGCTATGAGACCAAAAACTCTAAAAACTTGCAAAATAGAAAGCAATTGAACTAAATGGTTAATATAATGCTTCACACAGTAATTAAGTGACACAATTGAAAGACTCAAAGAATTAGACATGTCCTTTCAATCCATTCTTGATTGGATGAAGGCACAAAAACATAAATTCAATGAAATTTGCACTATTCCAACTCACAAATTCCCCTTCCAAAACTCCAAATCGTACAATAGATTTCCCACATGCTCAATTAAGGTTTTTCTGACCTTATATACCTTTCTCCCACGTGCTAGGACCCTTCGGTCAGGCTTAGGGCATCATTAATGCCCTTTTCCCACTTTTAGGACAAACTGCCAAGTCTACATGGACTAATTTGCCTAATTTCATCATTCAAGCTTCTCCAAACTTCAAGGCTCTAGACTACCCTAAGTTTGCCTTAACTCACACATAAATGAAGCCTTCAATGAAATATATTTTTCAATTATCTTGAATGGATACATTTTTTAGGAACTAATATTCATCTCATTACCATGGTACAGATAAAATTATCTGCCATGCTGAAGAAAAAGACAAAGAGGAAACTAACAGATGAAGAGAATGAAACCTTGAAAGAAAAGGAGAGAGTTCGGGTGGTGAAATATCGTGAGAAGAAGAAATTGGAAACGATTGATGAAAACAACCCGGTTGTAGAGGAACCTCAACTGTCAAAAAGAGAATAGGAATTGGTAGCACAAAAGGCACGAATGCGGAAGCATCATCGTAAGATAGATTCAAATACCGTAGTTGGAGACACACCCTCTACGACAAGTGAATATGAAGGGACACCATTAAGCACAAGCGAATATGGAGGGACACCATCTAGCACAAGTGAATATGGATGGACACCATCTATTCCAAGTGAATATGGAGGGACACCATTTACCGCAAGTGAATATTGTTGGACACCATCCAACACATTTCAAGTTGAGAGTACATCATCACTCAAAATTGACGAAGAAGGTATGCCATCATTCCCATGTGAACCTAAAGGTATGTCTTCTTCTCCACCCTCGATCGAAGGTATACAATCTATCCCACCTCACTTAAATATTGATGAAATTCCTAATGTTGAGATGTATGTACCTAGGAGAACACCACCAAGAATTTTGCGTAGAAAGCCAGAGTATTTGATTAATATTGATGATGATATTTTGCAGCACATGGAAGGTAAGATTTCAACACGCACTTGTAGAAGATATGTTGAAGGGATTTGGGAACAATTCTTTGAAAGGCTAAATGAGACTGCAAGATGTCAACTATTTGTTGAAATGATGTGGGGTGTAAAGTATAGGAACATCATGAAGACTCTTGGGTTGAGAACATCGAATGCATCGAGTGAAGACACTATTGTGAAGAATCTAATGGATGCTTATGAGAGTGTGGGTAAGACCTCACACTCAAAGGATAGTAATGTCACCCGACGTGTCATTACATCAACTTTGGTAAGTTTTCAAATAAAGAGAGCTCGCCTAATTAAAAAGACTAGTGAAAAAATGGGAATTAGTAGAAAGACTTTATCAAGAGCCATTCAAAGGCGGCAAAGAATTGAGGGAAATGATACAAATGAATTATGGGCATTCTCGGGGAGATTGTCATGAAAAGATAAAGAAGTTGTCGAAGCCTTGAGAACACTAATTGAAGAGTATTGGAAGAATAACACAAGGCCATCTTCGTATCAAAGGGATGTGGTAAGAAGGAGAATCGGTAGTCGGAATCGTGAGCCACATCCAAAGCATTTTTTGGATATGACTCAAACCCAATTTTTTCGGAAATTTGAAAATGATTATCCTCAAATTAGTATTTCTCAAAGATTTTTTGAAGCTGCTTAAACCTTTTTATGTCAAGATAAATCACACACGCACTACTTGTTGTTGTAGACTACATATTGAATTTTCTAACCATTACGATGTTTATCGTTCTATATGTTTAGATTTGCATACTAACGATGTTTTGCAGGATTGTGGCATAGAAGCCCCACCAAAATCTTCAAGAGAGTTCTTATCAAAAAAATTATGTGAAATAGAGGATGGCCAGATATTCTATAGGACAATATGATTGGATGGTTCATGCGAGAGTTGCGGTGGCTTCCAGCGTATGCCAGTATGTCAACATATGGAAAGCACATATGAGGTGGGCCAAAAACTAGTAGAGTTCGGGAAGTATAAAACAATGGCATATACTACAAAAGATGGGTCTCAAGCAAAAAGGTGTGATTTGGTTATTGAGAAGATTCCAGTGTACAAATTTATGACCACATTTCGTGACAGTATATTATCTGAGTATGCAATGCATACCCATAGAGCTCGAAGGTTGGACATGCAGTTCAAGCTATGCAAGGACACCTTTCTAGTTGGAAGCATAGTATCTGTGGTTGATTTTGCAGGGAACTACACTCTACAACCACAACATGAGGTGCAGTCACAGTATTACAACTCCACACAAGTTTCGATATTTGTGCACATAGCATTCATTCATGCATCTAATAGTACAGATGAGCAAAGGAAGTTATTGAGGGAGTACCACTTTTACACTAGTAATGATCGCACACATTCTCCAGAGTTCGTGCAAGGTTGCTTCTAGATGTTCTACAGTGGTTTGGCTTAGAGGGGCATAGAATACGATCAACATATAATATGGTTTGATAATTGTGCAACACAATTCAAGAACTCGTGCATGTTCTACTGGTTGTGCAGGATGCATGTGATTATAGGTTTTCAACATATGTGGAACATTTGTGAGGCTGGACATGGAAAGGGGGAGCATGATGGTGCAGGAGCATGCGTGAAAAGAGCATTAGCACATGAAGAGTTAAAGTATAAAGACAGTGCAAAGTTGACAAATGCAAAATCAATCGTCGAGTGGTGTAATGCTTTGATGGGTCTAGGTAATGAAGGTACGTCTTCAGTTCGTAGATTTTTTTGGTTGATGGATGATACTAACATTGCACCATATGAAGACTATTGTACACTAATAGGATTGAGTGAGGTACACTCTTTCCTTAGCTCAAATACAGGTTCATGGAGTATTGACACACGAAAGATGGCATGCTTTTTTTCTTCATGTACAATGCAAGACTAGAATGATTGTGAGTTAGGGGAGTGGGTTGACAAATGGTTCACAAGTTATCTTAGCCCACTTCACATGTATCGCCCTTTGATGGCATTGGAACTGACACATATAGAATCATCGGTGGACTTTGACCACCTATTAGATCTAGTTCAACGAGGTGATATATCTACTTTCTTAGTTGTTGAAATTTCATATCATTAGATCTTACTTTGTACTATATTCGTAATGTTGACAAATTCCAAGAGATTTTTTGCACATATCAATGCAGGGCATGTTTATGCAGTTATTGCAGATGAAGACAATGAAGAGGGAACAGACTATTACTTGTGTCATTGTGTTGAGACAAAAAAGAAATTGGAGGCCCTAGTTATAGATGGAGAAAACATCGAATACCCTACAAGGTCAGTTGTGGTTACTGGAACATGGCTTTGAAGGTACCCACATTCAAGTGTTAAACATTGGCTATTTCAGGACTTTGACATGCATCGTAAGATTCTTCATTACTCGAACCTTGTCGTGGCATCCAATGTTCATTTGACCAAATATGGGGGCAAACCTTCGAACAAGATGTTATGGAAGGTTCGTGAGTCTGACCATGAGGCAATACTTGACACAATAAAGAGTAGAGCAGACCCGGATGGTTCGTTGGATTAATTTGTAAGTATATGCACATTGGTTCTTATTAATTTATACATGTATGCACATTAATTTGTTTGATTCCAATGCTATCATCTTCTTTTACAGTGATTGGTGTCCCCTTGCAAAAAATGCATATATATGAGTCATCCAAGAGAATGTCAACCAAAAAAGCAATGCAACATCATTATTTTGATGCTTGTATGCAACATCTGTAAGTGCCTTCCATCTATTTTTATTTCATTTTCATTTTGGATGCTCCTTATTTTTCTCTTTTACTTTGCATATTTGTAAGTAAACTACTAAGGGTTGATTGATCTTTCGTTGCAGAAAATGCTGATTTAAGAGCCATTGAAAAGAAAATCTCAACCAAAAAAGCAATGCAACATACGTATTTTGATGATTTTGACAAATCTCAATTTTGATTTCAAGCCATTGTAAGAGAGCATGTGAAGCTTAGCGAGGGAATCTCAAGTTACTCATTTGAAGTTAACCTCGTGATGAGCACCTATGATGTAGACATTTAAAGAGAATCTTGAATGTATGAGTGACATTATAAAAGATCTGAGAGAACGAAGTGCCAGAGGCATTGTAATAAGATTTAATTACATAATGAGATATACTGAAATATTTTAAGGTTGAAGTTCATGTTTGGTGTAGTAGCACCTTGTTCTATAAATGCCTTGAGTAGGAAAATTTGCAAACTTTGAATTTTGAAATGTAAACAATGTGAAAAAGGTCATATAAAGGTCATGTAAACAATTTGTACACATTTTTCTACAACTCGTGTGACCAAGTGGATTGTTCCAATACATCCAAATAGGTATTTTTATGCTAGGCATGGTCCTCTTTCGCATTGAAACACATGGAATCGCTTCGAGCTATGTTCCACCGGATCGATCCCTTAAGGGTCCAAAGTGCAAAAGGGCTGCGAATTTCAGCATGCTAGTACTCAAATACCATGATACTTAGAAACTTCTCATCTGATCCTATAGGATCGCGTTGAGCCCCTCTAAAAAAACCTCTCTCGGTTTTGGCTATCTTGAAGTGGTTTTCTCATGGTGGCTGATTTTCACTTGATTGAAAAGGTGTCAAATTCAAGTAGTGCAAAGTTGCAAATTGGTGCAACTTTCGCTCTGCAACTCGTGTAACCAAGTGAATTGTTCCAACACATTTGAATAGGTATTTTTATTCTAGGCACGTTCCTCTTTCACATTGAAACATGTGGAATCACTCCGAGCTATGTTCCACCGGATCAATCCCTTAAGGGTCCAAAGTGCAAAATGGCTGCAAAATTCAGCATGCTAGTACTCGGATACCGTGATGCTTAAAAACTTTTTGTCCAATCCTATAGGATCGCATTGAGCCCCTCTAGAAAAACCTCACTCAGTTTTGGCTATCTTGGAGTGGTTTTCTCATGGCGGCGGATTTTCACTTGATGGAAAAGGTGTCAAATTCAAGTAGTGCAAAGATGCAAAGTGCTGCAACTTTCGCTCTGCAACTCATGTGACCAAGTGGACTGTTCCAACACATCCAAATAGGTATTTTTATGCTAGGAACGGTCCTCTTTAAAACCGAAACACGTGGAATCACTTCGAGCTATGTTCCACCGGATCGATCCCTTAAGGGTCCAAAGTGCAAAATGGCTGCAAACTTCAGCATGCTAGTACTCAGATACCATGATGCTTAGAAACTTCTCATCCAATCCTATAGGATTGTGTTGAACCCCTCTAAAGAAACCTCTCTCGGTTTTGGCTATCTTGAAGTGGTTTTCTCATGGCAGCGGATTTTCACTTGATTGAAAAGGTGTCAAATTCAAGCAGTGCAAAGTTGCAAAGTGGTGCAACTTTCGCTTTGCAACTCGTGTGACCAAGCGGACTGCTCCAACACATTTGAATAGGTATTTTTACACTAGGCATAGTCCTCTTTCACATCGAAACACGTGGAATCACTCCTAGCTATGTTCCACCGGATCGATCCCTTAAGGGTCCAAAGTGGAAAATGGCTGCAAACTTCAGCATGCTAGTACTTGGATACCGTGACACTTAGAAACTTCTCATTTGATCCGACAGAAAGGCGTTGGGCTCTTCTAGAAATACTTCTCTTGGTTTTGGCTATCTTGGAATGGTTTTCTCATGGCGGCGGATTTTCAGTTGATGGAAAAGGTGTCAAATTTAAGCAGTGCAAAGTTGCAAAGTGGTACAACTTTCGCTCTGCAACTTGTGTAACCAAGTGGACTATTCCAACACGTCTGAATAGGTATTTTTACACTAGGAACAGTCCTCTTTCATACCGAAACATGTGGAATCGCTCTGAGCTATGTTCCACCGGATCTATCCCTTAAGGGTCCAAAGTGCAAAATAGCTGCAAACTTCAGCATGCTATTACTCAAATTTCGTGACCCTTAGAAACTTCTCGTCCAATCCTATAGGATTGCATTGAGCCTGTGTACAAAAACCTCTCTCAATTTTGGCTATCTCGGAGTGGTTTTCCAGTGGTGGCAGATTTTCACTTGATGGAAAAAGCATCAAATGCAAGCAGTGGAAAGTTGCAGAGTGGTGCAACTTTCATTCTGCAACTTGTGTGACCAAACGGACTATTCCAACACGTCCAAATAGGTATTTTTACACTAGGCATGGTCATCTTTTATACCGAAACACATGGAATCACTCTGAGCTATGTTCCACCAGATCAATCCCTTAGGTTGGAGGAGTCTTAAGTTGCAAATTTGTAAGTTGCTTAACACAACAAATTTGAAATAATATTGAATGGCCCACTTAGCACTCATTGCATCTAAGTGATGCTCATAGAGGTGAGGCACTAGGCCTTCCTAGGAGGTCACCCATTGCAGTATACTCCAGCTCAAGCGCTTAACCACAAAGTTTTTTCCCCAAGAAGGCACAGTGGAAAAGGTAGAATCCACTGTACTTTTGATGAGTGGAAAGGAATTCGTAAGAGACATGAAGGAGGAAGAAGGAGTTGTCTATGCAATCATGTTCAAGCCAAAGGAGAAGGAGTCACCTAGTTAGCTACCTATGATAGCAGAGGTGAAGCAACTATTGGATCAGTTCAGGGATATCATTTGTGAAGGCACACCAACTACACTACCACGTAAGAGGGAAATTAGTCATGAAATTGACTTTGTACCAGGAGCAACATTGCCTAACAAGGCTACATACAAAATAACACCATTGCAGAACAAGGAGATAGCAAGGCAAGATCAAGAACTTTTGGACCAAGGGTTGATCAAGAAAACCATAAGCCCATGTGTTGTTCCCTGCAAGTGAGGTGCTTCACTACACCCCTTGACTTTCCTAGCCGGGCACTGTTTAGCTCGCCTAGGAAAGGTCTTCTTTCATGCACACTTGACCCCTAATGACTCCTAACACTGCTAAAAGTACAGGCATGGAGCCTAGCCACTATTTCCAAGAGCCCATATACCAGGTACAGGGGAAAGGTGGACTAGAAATCCATTTATTGTAGCTTGCCAGGTAGAATAACCCAAAAACAAGAACCTAGAGAACTGAAATCAGAAACTTGAATGATGAAACAACCAGTTATTGACCAACCAACACTTTGAGATCAACTAAACTACATTCCACATGTATGCCAATGCCTGGTTATGCCATTAACACACTGCCAATATCTCAAACATAGAAAATTAAGCAATTACTCCTACTATTCTTCTTTCTCCTTCATGAAAAATTCAAAATTACAAAACTTCAAATGCCTTCTAACCTTTCACACAGGTTGAGGCAATCCTTAAAAAGGTTCAAAAAGTGGTTACCCTTCCCCTTGGTCGGACATAACCACCACATTAAGCCAAAATTGCACATATGCAACATTTTGGGCTTTATTTCCAATTACTAGAAACTACCAAACATGAGTGTCTAAACTCACAACTCTTCCACTCCTGATAGCTCCTGACCAAGACATTTTTAAGTCTCTTCCATAATTTCAATGGTCAACATCACCTTATCACATTTAAAACAAAACTTAACAAATCTTTCCTATTCCTAGTGTTTCCTAGGTGTTCTTCTAGGTGCTCCTGCACCAATAGGTTTGTTAGGGGCTTGTGGTTTGGGTAAGTCTTGGACACTGTGAGCATTTTGAGCAATGTTGCCTTGGCTATTTATCCTAAAAGTTGGAAAATGGCATTAATGATGCTCTAATCCCGACCCAAGGGTCCTAGCACATGGGAGAAAGGTATATAAGGTCAAAAAAACCCTAATACCTAGGTTGGAGGATTGTTTTCATGAATTGAGACTTGGAGAGTACATTTTTGTGATTGGAAGAGTGCAAATTTCATTGAATTTATGTTTTTGTGCCTTCATCCAGTCAAGAATGGATTGAAAGGATTTATTTGATGCTTTGAGTCTTCCATTTGTGTCACTTAATTACCTTTTGTAGCATTATATTATTCATCTAGACCGACTGGTTATCTTTTTGCAAGTTTTTGGTGTTCTTGGTCTCATTGTCGGTTCAGGCCAGTTTTTTGAATAATGAGTCCCACTTGACTTCCCGTGGATTTCCTCTCATGGCCACTTGGAATCAAGTTGGGGAATATGTACATATTGTACATATAGGTTTTGGGGTCTTGTTTTGCAAGGAAGGTGATGAAATCATCAAGCACTAAGCAAGTGCAAGTGCATTCTGGCTAGTAGCTTGGAGAGGACAACAGCAAGGAGAGTTGCTAAATGGATTGGTTTGTGCCAATCAAGAGTATGTGAGTGTAGAAACATGTATCTCAGTCATGTGTGTGCCAGGAGGAGAGTTGATGAGGTCGTTGAAGCCGTTAAAGAAGGAAAAAGAGCCAAAAACCCTAGGAACCCTTGAAAATTGGGGGTTTGAGGATAATCATATGTACAGACACTTTTAGGACCTAAGGCCTAGTAAATATTGGAGCCTTGATGGTCAAAAGAAAGAATCTACAAAAACATTTGGGGGTTGTTAAGACTATTTGTGAGAAAAATCAAGAAAACAGGTTCTAGGAGGCCAAATTGGGGTAGAAGGCTACAAGGCCTAAAATTGAGTTTTTCAAGAAAGCGATGGGTAAAAAGTGAAAGAATCCTATGAGATGGATCAGTGAGGAGTCAAATCAACAAGGGGATAGTGAGAATACCCTTTTCTATCCCCTAGAGTGGTTAGGACAGTTTGGGTCAATGTGGAGCCCAAGGAAGCTTAGTGGTGGATTGGGAGTGATTGAGAAGAATTTGAAATTGGTGGACACTCTTACGTGGTGAGAGGCGTTTAGGAGTGATCCCTTAGTAGGGTAGAGAGGAATACCCTAGGAAGACCAGATAATAGGTCTTGGGAAGAGCAAGAGTGCTCTTGAGGGATAAATGGTTTGTTTGGAAACAAGGATGGGTTCTCTCTTCATCGACATATACATTATTCCTCGATGTGTTCACACCAGTGTTACAAGACTAGGACTCGCCTCAGACTTGACAAGCCATTTTTTGACTTGGACTCGGGCTCGGAGCCCAGACTCGACAAATAGAAAAACCTAAGAAATTCAAAGATTTGTAAGGATTTAAAACTTGTTTCATGCACCCTTTAATAAATAAACCTTAAAGACACAATAGCATCATCAAATAGAAATTACTATGATCCCATACACAAACATACATCAATCACATAAGTATAAGCACAAATTTTAGCTAAAGGAAATAACACATTTAGATATATAAATATTGTGATATTGCTATCAGGATTCAATTGTGTAGTTTTACAAGTCAAACTCATTGACCCATGATTCATCAGTAGTGGTTCACAAGAACCCATCTCTCATGATAATGAATGGTTCATAAGGAGGAAGATAAATCTTCATACATTTCTTCTATCACAAATGAGATAAGTGCTTGGTTTCATGAAGGTCATGAGACAACCATTAATGGGGAGTGGATACATGAAGAACTGATGGAGAATGATAATGGCTTCAGACCTGCTATAAAGGATTTTTTTTTTTCGTTTCAATGATGCAAGAGGTTTTTGGTTTCACTACCAAAATGAGCCTACGAAGAATGCATGTGAAACTCCTTTTGACCTTGAGGGTGTACTTACTCCATCTCAAGGATCATGCATTGAGGATGACATAGATCAATGCTAGGGATAACCAATTAATAATTATACACGTGAATAAGTCAAACATGTACATGTCAATAAGGGAACTACAAGTACTCATAAACACGTAAGCCTCAAAAAGTATACACACGCATACATAGTATACACAAATTAAAACAAAGTATATGCACGAATACAAGGTATATGCATGAAAACATGTAAGCCACAAAGTATACACTCGAATGCACGTAAGTCACAAAGTATACACACTTGAATATACGTAACTCATATCTATTGAACCATCAATTTAGAATGCAAATATGGACAAGCATTGAAAAAATATATTTGTATTAACCAAATAGCCATGTAGGCATACATAAATATATGTTGATATAAGTATGAAATATATGTACAAAATAGCCATGTAGGCTTACGAGAATGCCATCTAGGCATACAATGTCAAATATGTCCAATAAAAAATATGTACAAAACTGCCATGCAGGCATACAATAAAGGACTTTGGAATCAAAAGTCATTGCTCTCCATGCCTAGGAAATAAAATCTTTCCCTTTCCTTTTCGGTCGAATGGTGATAGGTCTGTCACTCATTTTTGCTACACTCGTGGAGTGCTCCTGCTACTCCTCCTAGGGTTTAGTTCATGGTGAAGTTTTAACTATTACAATAAGAAGTAAAGACATGAATATATAGAAATTACATTATAAAAAATGATATATTTGACAAAATAATCACTTACAGCCATCTCACGATCTCTGTCCATGAGGGAAATATCCTCATGTCCATACTCAAGCGTGCTCAAGCCCTATATAAACCATGCAAATAGACAAAAACTACGTGAATCAATAATGGTTTGATTTCTCACTAACTAACATCTATAACAACAAATGTAAATTGAAATTTACTAATTTGCCTCATACCTCTTCTATCAGAGCCATCGAGGATTGTATAGTAGATGTCACACCAATATCCATTGCCCTCGTCACATTCGAAGGTGTATCGTCTCGCAACAAATGAAAATAAAACAACAAGTTATTCAACGTAATCAACGATGTGCATGCATAAACTACACAAATCTATTAAGTACTTGATTCATTAGTTAAACTCTTTATTCTATTACCTGCGTGAAGGTTTGAGTAAATCCACCGCCACTGGGAAGTGTTCCATCAAAACCTCCAATATTAGTTTCTTCAACATCCAAAATTGCATATTAAATTACCATTCATAAAAAAATGCCATTAATATGCAATAAACTTATAATTGTTTACTAGTTACATACCCTAGCAATAGGTGTACTGCAAAAATAGGTTGGTGGGGGGGTAGTGTATCCAGTCTCAACACTGTGACCCTGCAATTTTATTAAAATCATAAAAAAATATTAGTTAATCTTGCATTTCAAAATTGAAATTTAATAAATTAAATTCAATGAACACATGCACTAACTTTTACTTGACTATCAATGCCATATGCCTCATGCAAAATGTCAGCTACCCTCTCCGTCTCCATAGCTGCAAACGGATCCTGCATACCAGTCTCTTGAGGGTCGGTGGGGTCATGTGAACAAATAGCCCCACAAGATTGACACACATGTGTTCAAAGACCACCACTAGAAGACTCCCCTGGATGGCGCTGTAGAATAGGGCTAGTATGATGGATGACACTTTGGGTCAAAGTGTTGATTGCTTGCAATGTCTCTACGTCAACACTTTCCTTCACGACGGAAGGCAGAACAATGTGCTCATGAGGTGGCCTAGCAAGAGCTCATCTACCTTGCCGCGTAGGATCCAACTGTGGACTAGGTCTATCCTGAGCTAACCCCCCACCTCTCCCCTAGAAATCCCTCATATCAAAATAATTTGGGATTTTGTTCAATATGAACTCACTATATAGTTTCCTAAGGAAATATTGCAGGACCTCGCAATTGTTGCACAGTGGGTAATTGAAGACCATGTACCACCTATCATAAAACCGCTCCTTCATTTGTTGGTGGTGGCACCAATGGATAGGAAACCTCTTCGCATTGAGGGTAAGATTTTGATTTGTGCATGGGTTGGTGAATAATGAACACAAATCACCTTTTGTTATTTTTAAATCTTTCACATCCTTGTATGATAGTTTGTTTGCATAATACTCCCTAGCTGCCTACCTCCTATCTTCCCATCCAGTTATTTGTTTGCTAATTGAATCTACATTTTTTAACATATCTTTCAATGAATTTTCTAGGGTCATTCTTTATGTGGTTGAACCATTTGGATCACTCAACCTATTGATCAAATCCTCAATTTTTTTTTTGTTGTTCTCAATTTCACTCATTAAATTTTGTTGAGTGCCAGGAGGGGGTTGAGTGATTGGTGGAGGAGGTTGATGTTGTGGTTGATTTTGATCTTGAGGATTTGGTGGGTCCTCCTATTGAGGATTTTGAGGGTTTGCAGGTTGATTTGCATCTCCAAAAAATTAAAACAAATAGATATCAAATTCAACCTAAAACTAACAAATTCAAAACAAAAAGCATAGAATCCTTACCTCTTACAACTCCTCGTCATCATGGCACCATCGTTGTGAAGAAATTCAGATTCTTGGTGAAGAATTCTTCTCCTAGAACACGAGTGCGATATTTGGGGTTTTTGGCCACGAGTGGAGCAAAAAAACCAGTCGAAATGCAAATGAGAGATTTGCATTTGTTTTTTTGCTTTTAACAGAAGATAATGCGAGTGCGTTATAAGGTGTTGTGTTATGTCTTTGTATTTGTGGCTGAAGGGAACTTTCCTAGGTTTAACGAAAGACATAAGCGAGCGCGTTATGGCTTTCAAGTTTTTTTTTTTGGGTGTCCATGGAATTGCTACCCATTTCCATGCACCCGCCCATATCCTCTAAAATAATTGAAAATATGACGGAACTAGTGTAGACATACTCTCCTCTAAAACTATAGAGCGAGGCTGCATCACTTAAATAAATGCTAACCATAATTGTATTGTCAAAGAAATCTCTCTACCTTCATAACTGAACTAAAAAATTCTAGTATAGACTTTCAGACCACCATTGTCATTGAGAATATATGCAAGAAAGATATTGCAAGCATATTGAAGATATACAATCACACCTTAGCCACTAGTAATATATATTTAGATTGATTTTGCATCTTGATAGTAAAATTATCAACACATATCATACTAAACTTTTGACATCAATAACATTCCTGATAGCCTTTGACATCAATGACAACTTATGTTCAACAAGAGGTTTCTTAAGGGTGAAAGTCAAAGTCATAAGCTTTAAACAATTTTTTTTGATACAAATGACCTAAGTGTCAAACTATAATGTACACTTTCAACATGGTCTAAGAGCCAAACATGAAAGATATATATCCTTTCTCCAACCCCCTAATTATTCCATTGCCTACATTTATTTCCCTAGTTTTATTTTGTAATTTCATTATTGCTCAAAGGGTATTCCACTGATGAAAAACATCACAAATTTGTGTTTACAAGCCAAAATTATGCTTAATATATCACTAGAAAGAAGACATTCAACTACTCCACCTCTTGTGTGTCTTCCCTAATGAGGTTCATCATTGATCTCCCATAAGTATGTAATGAGATTTTTGATGATGCATTAAAACACCTTGTCAATTGTAGCTAAGTGAGGTAAAAATTTAGGGTTGACATTAGGAAGGAACCAAATAGTGCATAGGGTGCAAAAGATTTAGTATGAGGTTTGGAGTGGCAATGAATATGGTTGGGGTTGTAGTTAAGGACAACGGGTGCATCAATGGGTTGAGGTTCAAAATTAAGGTTAGGATTGAGTGTTGCAAATATTGAAATAGACATCTCCATCACAAAATTAGTATTGAGTGTTAAAGATGGATGGATTATGCTTGTAGAAGTGAGGATCTTAATGAGGATTGAATCATCTTTATTTGAATCAAGACCAAAATTACACATCTTATTGAACTCGTATTATAAAGCATGTAAACATGAAATGACTTCTCCCTAACCTTATTCCCCATTGTATGTATAATTAAAAACTTATTTGAGAGAATAAAACAAAGATTTACATATAAGGTTGACCCCACAGTGCAACGGTTAAGTTCTAAGGGTAGTAGTTGGGTTGTCTAAAGTTTGAATCCCACAGTGGATAGCGGGATTGCCGTAGGGAGAAAGCGGTCATGGGGTCAACAAAAGCAACAATGATGGTGGATATGATGACAATGGCAGTGGATATGGTGTCGGCAACAGTGGTGAAGGTGGTGGTGGTAGTGGTCGTTATGAAGATATCGGGGATGAGGTGCCTTGTGTGTGGTCTCATTGATTCATAGCTCCAGTAAAAAGCATAGGATGCTGGTGCCTCATGTGGGGTCTCATGGATTCATAGCTTCAGTCAAAAACATAGAATGCTACCCCTTAACAACGATTTACAAAAGAAAAAAAAACAAAAACAAACTATATCAAAAGAAAAGTAAACTAAATTAAAATGAAAAAAACTTAATTACCAATTAATCATAAGGATAACCTCCTCCATAAATAGTCATTTACAATATTGCCATTTTATCACCTCCAAGCATTTATTAATGACCAACGAAAGTAAAGCTTTCCCCACTTTAAGTTGTTGAGAAATTAACAGCTTGCCACATTGAGAATGCTTTTTCTCCAAGTTCACGTAACAAATTTTTGGGCACGTCAGCAAACTTAAAAATTCTACGTTCAAAGAATGTTCAGATAAGCAATGTATGGCAGCAAATTTACCAGAAAAAAACACGTAGAAACATGAAATCAGAGCTGCCATGCCAAAAGCTGAAACATGCCCGCAGCCCGTTTATTTTAAGGGTAGATGACAGCATACAAGTTACACATGGACAGACAAATTCCGCATAACCGGTTGCCAGGTCAACGAGACCGGCCGCTTCTCTGAACTGTGCCCCCAATACATCCAAAACAGAATCACTTACTTAGGACTCCACCCGGTTGGCGGTTCGACTCCTGCCGCTCGCCGCCTGCCGCCCTTTGTAATTTTCCTGCGCTCTACAGGCGTTATGGAAATTCATTGATCTCCCCCGAT
This sequence comes from Sequoiadendron giganteum, assembly GCA_007115665.2. Lineage (NCBI taxonomy): Eukaryota > Viridiplantae > Streptophyta > Pinopsida > Cupressales > Cupressaceae > Sequoiadendron > Sequoiadendron giganteum. The sequence goes on from CM021106.1 coordinate 552,629,605, forward strand.
CCTCTTGACATGTGAATTATTTGTCCCTTTCCTGACACAGCAGGAAAATTCGCATTGTTAATGTAATGTATTTAATGGAGCGCATATGCGTCTGTTTGATGGATAATTCATGCACTTAAAATCCTCAACTTGATTGAAGTTTTGTTTCAGAAGGTGTACTTAAATTATTGGAAATGGAGCTGGTGTTTATGATGATTGTGTTGATTTGTAGCAGCGGTGGTGGATTATTATTAGACTTTGGGTCCATTACTTAATTGCCCAATTTATATCTTCTGTTTTTTTCCTCTTTAAAGGGCACTGAATAGTTTGCCCTTCGATTATCATTGTTCAGAACATGCATTGTGCTCTTCTGAAGCAGATAAGAGTTAAGTATGCTGTGTTTTGAGCTCAGTAGGATTTCTGCAGCAGCAGCCGCCTCCATTGTTGTTCGGTTGACCTTTTTGCTTCTGTTCCTTGCAGTTTTTGTACACTCTGCGCGTTTACTTGTTCATCCCATAGGTAATCTTTAATTCTTATAGAATTGGTATTGGGTTTAATATTTTTTGTTTTCTAGAGATAACAAGTTTTTACGATTCATATCGATAATTGTAAAAGATTTTTGGATTCAATTGTGCATTAAATTTTTACATCAACGTTTTGAATCACACTCCATGATTCATCATCAGAATGAAAATTAGAACACAAGAAAATAATTATCTGAACTGCCCATGTTTAGTTAAGAAAAGCTGGAATCAATCAAGATTGAAACAATTGCTGTTGCTCTGTACTACTAGTTGCAAGCAATGGAATCTGAGGGTTGAGCTTTGCTAACTTATCCTTTTCGGTGATCATGGCATTTTAACATTTCCATATTTTAATTGCCTGCAAGTTAAATGACCATTTACTTTGTAATGGAATTGCTAAATGTGTAGTCTTGGAAAATGTTTTTTCCACCATTAGTATTGATTTTTATATTTTATGTTTGATTGGTCGAATGATAAACAAACTTATTACATCTTATTTATAAGCAATTAATGTTTGGACAGAACGATTGCATTGTATATTTATACTTTTCTTGCTGTTTCCTGCTATATCGTTGTTGTTCTCCTGTTTTCTCTTTTCTATTGGAAGTTAGAGGCGATATCATTTTACTGAATTATAACCTATTCAAATGTTCTCTGGGCTCTATGCAGCATTTGAGACTGACGATGGCGACCTAAACATATATAATTACAGATTAGAACTTTTGTTTGCTAAATAAAATATACATGTCTTCATGATTAATTAAATTTAGAGTTTACAAATACACTCTTAAGAATAATTCTAATATAATAAAGACTGGCCAATCTTATATAGAGAGTTAAGAATGTATAGCAGATTCTTAATATGATTTCAATAAAATGTTAATTCAATTAATTTATACCGTCTCAATTTAAATTTTCAACGTAGAAAAGATTAGTCAATCTTATATAAAGAGTTTATTCAACTATTTCTTATGGTTTATGCAGACAGTGAACACTTCTGAATTATAGTTTCAACACAGAAAAGGTTGGTCAGTCTTATATAAAGAGTCTATCCAATTGGTTTTTTATTTCTCATATAAAAAATCGGTAGTCTTTAACTATGGTTCCAACATGAAAAGGGTTTATCAGATAAATTAAATAATTCATACAAATTAATTTAACTATTAATCAATTTTAAATTACATAATTGATTGTTTAATCTCTTCTAATCTCTTCCAATAAAAACTAAATTCTTCTATAACTACAAAAATATTATTACTCTATTATATATTGAATAACTATTCAAAAATATAAATCAATAATTTATTAGATTTTTTTATTTTAATTTATTTAGGTTTACACAATCTTTTCCATACTTTTGCCATTGCAATTTATTAATGTTTAAATTAAATTACAGTAAATAATAAGTACTTTTTATGAAAAGATATATATTCAGTCAAATATATTATAAATTAATTAAAGCAAAATATAATCTTAATGGGAGTGCAGCATAAAGCCAATATGGTAGGTTATGTTTAAGATAGAAAAAAATTAAAAAATAGAGAATTAGACCGATCAAAACATCAGTCCTAGAAAAATTAATATTTTTCAAAGAAGATACGCATTTCCATCCTTAATCTTTTCCCTAAGAAGATATTCCTTGACCTACAGATTTTTAAAAATAGTCAAAGCAGCTATCTTCATCCTTAATTTTCTCCATAAAAAAAGACTTTTCTTAGACATAAGAAATATTGAAAGAATAAATCCTTGAGAAAAACTTTTCTTAGTTTATTTAAACCTGATATTGTTGGATAGGGGTTCCTCTCTGGCACGCAGCATCTAAGGTAATCAATCATTCACGGTTTTCTCTGAATTATTGCTATTTTACCTTTTTGTTGTAGACTGAATCCACTTGTCTAATCTGCACTGCAATCAAAACAGATTCTTGTGACTTTTCTTTTGAACTTGCTTTGACGACTGGCATTTATAGTTTTATTTTTATTAAATTATAGAGAAGTTGTCGAGCACTATTCTGTAATCAACACAGTCTGTGTTTTTAAAAGGCATGATTATACAAAACTAATTCCAGATTCAAAATATCTTACACTTACTCAGTGGAATTAGGATATAGTAATAGAACCCAACTGGAGGAATAGAATCCAAGTTTATATAGAGTAATATGTGCAACTGATCATTCCAAGTGGATTGAAATTGGGAAAATAAAGGGTATTGTAGTAAAGATTAAAAAAGGATTTTGGGACGGGGTCTTAGTTTGATTGGCTAAAGTATTCTGTTGAAGACAAGAGGTCACGAGATCTAGTCTCCCTCAAGATTGTGGTACTAGAAGACATGTCGCACCAGCATCACCACGATCCCGCCAAAAAAATAAAAAATAAAAAATTCTAGTATTGATCAAAATGCCCCCTTTCTCAAATTTATTGGCTTCATTGAATTGATTTATAAAATATGAAGGATGATCGGAACTGAAATTACTTTGTAAACTTGCCTGCAGATAGCTTGAACTCAAGACGTCAACCCCAAGAATTACTACTTGCAATGCCTCAGGTATCATCTTCATCTATGATATCCTGTGATCTGACATTAATTTAATTTTGTCTTATGTCTGAAATGATTTTGTTTAACTTTCAGGTAACAATAGAGAAGAAGAAATTTAGCCAGAGGGCACTAATGGCAATGCCAATGCATCTCTGCAATTTGCCAGGAAGTAAGAGTTGCAGAATTGGAAGCATGCAGCTATTACATGAGGTTCCCTCAGGTCCCAATCCCATTGGCCAGGAATATCCCACTAATTTTCATATAATTAAGTCCAGGCCACCCTCAGCAACAACGGATCACCCCTAAATATGTCGAATCCTCTAACATCTACATAATTTATATCATACTCCCGACTTATCATCATATACAGTTCAATTTTCAGAATTCCGAGTGGCCTCATTAGACTACCAGTCCTCCATCAACTTGGAGATGCATGCTTTAATTATATCCATATATCTTGCATGGCTGCATAACCTTAATGTTCGTCTGTCATATGCAAAACTGCAAGAGTAAATGCTGCCACTTATAATTTGTAAATATTATCATTAACTAATGTATAGTTCTTGCCTTTCTCTAAAATAATAGAGGAAAGAGAAATGGAAATATAATTCAGATCTGAGTTATCAGAGAAGCAATCATTGTTATAAATGTTGAATAAGACTATAAGTACATCGAATCTAACATAAAGTTGAGACCTGTATGGGCCAGGAATAAACGCCAACTTTTAAAGAAAATTTGATCGGTACATAGAAAATACACATAGAAAGGGAAATATATCAATACTTGAAATAACGGAACATGCAGTCGAGAATAAAAAAACAAGATTTTAACAGGGTTCGAACAAGAAATGCCTGGAAGGAGAAGAGGCTGTTGGAGACGATGAAGAGGATGACGGAGATTTCGAAGAGGATTCTGACGGGAAGTCTGAAGATGAATGGAACCATCCATTAGACAAAAAGGAGGAAGAAAAACTTCTCGACATTTGGCTAGAGGCCCGGCATAGTTCCTCTGTGGCTCGTAAGGCGGCGTCTGTAGGTGTGGCAGACCATGTGACAAGGAAGAGTTCCAGTTTCACATCAGTTACATTCATTTTGAGGCTTTGGACGCTTTGGAGGCTTTGGATCTTCAGGGTTTGGGTTTTCTCCTCCCCCCTACTCTCTGAAAGATGTTGAGGATGCCGAGGTTCTCTCACAAAGTTTGGAGGCGGGGGTCCTTCCTGCCCTTTTGATGGATGACAGTTCTCTAGTCCCTCCTATGTGAATGTTTATGAGGGTGGAGTGGTTAATTTTGGTATGCAAGACGGGTCTACTGGGTAGAGAACTCTGATGTCGAGGGTTGAATGTTTTGTTCCTCAACAAGTAGTGGCAAAGAGGGAGAGAGACAGGGCAAGTCTGAGGCGCTGCCAAATCATATTGTTGATTCTAGTGCTGGGCAGCCTCTGCAGAAGTCATGGGTTGAAGTGCTTTAGGTCAACAATTTTCTTCTCCGCCCTTATCCGTAGTTCCAGTTGGGGAGAGTCAGGGCAATTCTATAAGGATTCCAGATTCAATTGTTGATAGAGCTGCCTCTAAGCTTGAGAATTTGCTCCTAGGAAAGTTTATAAGGGTGATGAAAAACATCGATGTTTTTAGGAAAAGTGAATAAAAGGGAAATGGAATCGGCCATTTTGAGACCATGGCTATAGCGAAGGTTCTTTTTTTATCTCTTTTTCGAGTCATGCAGATTGTGTTCGAATTCTATTGGATGGCCAATGGTTGATGGGCAAGATTGGGTGTTTTCTTAAGTGGAGTTTGAGCTTTGATCTTTCAGAGTTTTTGTTTGGGAGAAGCTTTTGAGATTGCCATTGGAATATTGAGAGTTGAGGTGTTGAAGGGCATAGCTTTCTTTGTCAGTCAATTTATTGTCTTCGATTTAGTGATCATTTTTAGGAAATATTTGTTGTTTACTAGATTTTGCATGTATACAAATGTGGGAAAGTTGTTTTGTTCTTCAATTATCTTATCTTCGAAACTAGGTGAATGTGCACAACATATCATGTATGAGGTCTCTAGTCTCCATAGTAATTTGTCAAAAAAATTATATGATTAGTCATTCTACCTCTTGGTGTTTGATCAACAAGAGGTGAACCAACATACCTAGAAGAAAAAAGATCTTCTGTGCCTTGTCATCTTCACTTGGAATCAAAGCCACTAATGAATAATGTCATTGAGAGTGACCCTTCTTTGATTAGTGTCCCTATGTCGGTATATCAAGACATTTTTGAGTGAGTTTCTAAAAAAGCTTATAGGGAACAAATTCCAATAAACAAGAATTGAGTTAAAGATTTTCAAGTTAAAAAAGATTTCAACCCTTTTTACAAGCTCTAATATCCACCCAACTTTCTTCTTTCTTTAAGTGGGATGAAAGGAAAATGGGAAGGATGTGCATCCTTTTAATCACCCTATGGATTCTTCTTAGTTCCCAAAAATGGGAGCTTTGTCAAGAAGAAAAGTTGCCCCAATGTTATGTAGTTGAAGTGATGGTAGACTCCAAAGCTCTCTAAAGCAATTTTTCTTCAAGTTGCTTGGAGTCTATTGCTCTTTAGTTTTTTAGTTGTTTCTAGTTGTTCCTTGTCCCTTTTTGGGAGTTATTGTATGTGTTGTATGCTTTTTGACCCCTAGAGTATCTATTCCCTAAACTTAGCTTCTTCACTATTTAGTAGGCATAATTGATAGATCTTTCTTGATTATTGTGTAGGGTTTTGGGACCTTTTCGAAACAATCTCACTTACCTTATATTAAAAAAATTGTGAATTATATTTGGTTAAAAGTGTTGCCTTGCACATAAGTTCAAAATTGGATTAATGAATTTAGTTAATTTCCCCACATAGTGGATACTATGATGCTAAACATTAATGAAGTCACTCCTTATATTTATTGGAGAAAACATTCACAGTAATTATTTGTTTTGTTACAACATTTTTAACATTAGAGATCCCTATACGATTCGTTCCAAGATGGGTGTGTGGAAGCAGAGTATTCTCTTTGATTCTTCCTCTTTGGTGTGCTCTCATTGCCATAGAGTTGGTCATTTTTCTCACTCTTGTCTGGACTTTAATCCTGTGAAAACTTGTTTTGTTGGGAAGGATTTGGGCTCCTCTATTGTTTTTCCCACTAAAAAGTCAGTTTTGGTGAACCCCGTGGCTATGGAGTTGGAAGTGGAAGATCTTGCTGATGTTCTAAGGGGAAGTCCTCTCAAGGATAGTATTCTCCTTGTTAGTATGAATGAGTTTGTTTCTTCCAAGATTTTTGGATTGACCCATCTGGCTCAAGCTCCCTTATGAGCTCTTTGTTTGGACACAATTTCAAACCTCCATGATTGGTGTGGCCCCCCTATGGTGGCCTGGAGCTGGTTGACTCCATTGTTTCTCTACTTTTTGTGTGGGTTTCAAGTACCCTTCAAAACCTATTTTTGTTGTTTGGCTCCTTTGTTGTTTTGTTTTTCTTGGTTCCTTCTTGGCCCTATGAGCTTTTATGTAAAGGGTACGACACCCTGCAAATGCTGCTTACTTTATCAAAAACATTAGAGATCCCTTTATATTGCTAGGCGAAAGGGTAGGATAATTAAAGAAAAATTTGATTAAAATTAAGGTAGTGATTTTCTTATGGAAAATTTTATAAGGTGAAATCAAATTTAATTAAAAATTTAGCTCAACTATTCATTAAAAAATTATGATACGTTATATATATAGATAAATAGATAGATAAGTGGAAAAAGTTTTTGTAAGGGACCTAACTCCGTTTTACAAGCATGTAAGATAAGACAAATAAGTCCAACCAAACAACAATGAGTAAAATGAGAATAAAAATTCAACAACTCCTCCAAAAGAGTTGAGCACAACAAGGGGCATACAATCCATAGACCAAAAAAGATTAAAACATTAAAAGGGAAAAATCTTTATACAACTATATTTGGTAACCATAATTTAAAGGAAAGAGAGATGCAAGTCCATGACTCATAAGTTATTTTAATAAGTATTCACTAAATCAAAATACAACCAAGGTGCTAGATCTAACATTTGTAAGCTATACTTAGAGAAGGATGGAAATTGGTTAGCAAATTAGCATGACCGATGTATAACAAAACATGAGCTTATACATAGATATGAATTGTGGAAATATTATAGCTTTGATATACAACAAATGTAGTTGTATATACTTGGCCACAACATTAGAGAAATGGATACCATGTAGTATGTCTCATGATAAAAATGAGCCAAACTGCCTTTGAGGGAGAGGTAACTGATCTATGCTTGAAAATGATGTTCAAGTCAGAATATATAGTAGTTCTACATGTGGAGAGAATTGTTGGTGCAAACAGGATATATTACCTAACTAGTTCACCTAGTAGGTCCTATTCACACATGTTTGCATGCTAAGTTTACTTGGTGAGTTAGGAATCTTTCTAGAAGTCTTGTGTAGACATGTGATCTTATCCCCTAGTTGCCACATGACATAGGATTAAGACACGTGTCCTCATCCTAGTTAGTCCTATCTCCCATCCTTTCCTATATAAGCAAGGTTTCATATGTATATTTTTACAATGCATAGACATGTTCATTGATCACATTTGGTCTAATCATTTTGCATCCATTATTGGCAATTTTATGCTCTTATTTTTCTCTCTTGTAGAAGGATATTTTGGTTTTGTAGTTGATCTTGGGAGCTTGAGTCCTTGAGTGACTCTAACAAGAATGGTAGTAGGCAACACTTTCTTGTTGACAACCCATAGACACCGGGTTAATATGGGCATAACTTCAACGTTTGCTATTGTTATCATTTCAGAGGTCACAAAGATGTTCATAAAACCCAAGTGGTGAGGAGGTTAGAACAAAATAGTGGATGAAATAATGTTGGGTCTAGGGTTTCTTTTGAGATAAAGAACTTGACCCTCCATCATACCACATTACTTAGGGTCATGGGTGTCATTCATTATCAGGGCAATTGGAGTAAAAGAGGAGGAGCGTAAGCATAGGGGGAAATGGGGATTGGATTTTTGAAATTGGTAGCAAGGTTGTGAGAATCTTGTGGTGTGGGCTAGTCCTTTGTTGTGGGTACAAATGACTTGGACTTGGTTGACAATGGTGAGCAAGTAATAGAATATAATGTTAATTAAAAAGGTACATCTATAGTAATGCTATGACAAAATAGGTTGTATCTAGAAGCATCAATAGAAGATAGAATAATATGTAGAACAACAGAAATGCAAAGAAGTATTTTCAGGCCCTCCAATGGAGTAGCCCTTTTGAAGTTCACAACTTTTTTATTTTTTTTCAGTTAATTCTATGGGGTGTGCTCCCTTATACCTAATTTACCAATCAAAATAAAAATGAAAATGTAGTTGTGTATATCTTAATTCATGAATTTTGAAATCATGAAGAGTAGTGTTTTCTTACCAATAACGGGGTATGCTTTATATATGATTATTTTCTGTTAAATGGCTTTGAAATTCAGATTATTTAAGAAAAGGTAATAGATACATTTTTATTTTATTTTTATTTGTCCCATGCTGCTTGTGTCTTCTCTGTGGCCACCACATAGATGAGAACTGAATCCTTTGGGCTCAGCAACATTACTGCCTTAGGTTTGCCATCTGTTTATTTCACTTGGACTCTGATAATGTAGTGCTTTCCTAGACTGTAGATAATGACTCCTAAAACTGGTGAAGGTGAAGGTGTTTTAATTTTGAACCTTGGTTTTAATACCAATGTATTGTGTATAAATAAATCATAAAAATACACCAGTATTTATATTAATTAAAACAGAGCACGGTGATAAAATGCCCACAACCGTTTAACATAAGTTGTGAAGAAGATAAAGGGTAAACTATCATCAATTTCTCAAAATTTTGATTAAATTTCTGCATCAATAAAAGAAAACCGAGCTTGATCGCTTTAATTTTAAGACAATAATTATCTGCACTTGCTGAAGTTGCAGCTTAATGGCGAACCTAAATTACAACAGTTAAATTTAATGACTGCAGAGCCAAATTATTGTTTGAAGAGCACAAGCGTTAGCCTTGATATCTTGGGCTCGATAGCCAATGATTCGCTTTTCAGGCTTTACCCATGGCAGTTGATAGGTAGAAATTCCAAAAAATTGAGCAAGTGGACATGAATGCTACTCTAGTGTGTAGAGGTACAACCCTGCAAAGGGTAAAAGGAAACATTAGTCTATTCCTATTTCAGGGTTTATCAAATTATAATTTGAATGTACTATGAATCAAATTGCTATCAATTATGACCACCATCCATATTCATCAATATCCTCCATAATCTATAAAAGTAATTCAAAGTTAATATATGAAAACAGGGGAAGAAAGCTAGCTGTCTCAGAAATTACCAAAAATTTAGAACTGTGATTGGAACCCAGAATTTCCAACCTGCAAACCAAGCACAGAAAAAGTAATTAGCCAATCCAGTAACATACAGTGAAAACAAATGAACCAATATATCTGTATAAAAAATCTAGCAGTTTTAGGAGCAGTTGTATTCTCACCTGCAATAAGAGTGGGGATCCCATCCTTCTGGTATTGTGTGGGAAGCTCTTTAAGCTTTCTTAACCAGAGACTATTCCATGCAAAAATAACTCCTACTACACAGGGACCAACAACAATCTGGTTCAAAGCCACCTGAAAAAGAAGGTGAAAATTCAGATGTTTAGTGAAGCGGAAACAAGTCTGTAATAGTATGAGTATTACAAGCATTCAGCTTTCAACATGAAATTCAAAAATCTTAGTAAAAACTAAAAACTCTCCTTGTCTCTAAACTTAGTGTCTATGAATTGTTTGCAGTTACAGTATAGATATTGTATAAGAAGACAAAAATCTAAATAAAATATGTAGTAGCTAATATTAACAAATTTAAATAAGAACTGCTATGCTCAATGTAAATTGCAATAAATCTTCTCTCCATTTTCTAAATTTTAATATTGTCTCCTTTCAATTTGAAAATCAAAATGTGTAATTTAAAATCTGGCCAACAGAGAGCAAATCCACTTTATCATTACCTTTATAGAAAGGTTTCTGAGAGACTGCCCTACAAATACTCTGTCAAGCAACTCATACCATGCCTGAGTACCTGGACCATACAATAGGAAACCATAGGATGTCATCCTCAACGCCCTTAGCCAATCATGTGTATATAAGGTCTTCTGCAGAATACCCTGCTTACAAACATCTTTTGCATTAGCAATGAGTATTTTAAAAAGTGTAAGAGTAAGTTAAAATCAGTACTCTTATCCAGTCATGACCCATGTTTCTCAACCTCTTCATTAGAATACTTTTTAACAAATCTGTTTTACAAAAGCAAATATCTTGAAAGAGCCCTAATAAGCATTGAGATTACTTGAAATTAACGCTCTTAGCTATTCATATCTTCATAATGTTTTCATCAGATCCCGCTGTATACAATAATTTATGCAATTAAGATGACTGTTTTCGCGAGGTCCTAAGAGATTTTTAATTATTTGACATCAATCCTCTTAGCCGTCATGTTCTTCGCCAAGAAACTCTGATTATAAGTTTTTGCACAGGAGTATTTTAAAAGATCTTTAAGAAATTGGAAAATCACTTGAAAATTGAGACCAGTACCCTTAGGCAGTCACGATCCTTGTGTAAGAGAAGCAACTGCAAGTATGGTAAAAATCCCCCTTATTTTAAATAGAAAAAATAAAATAAAACGGGTGTTGGTAAGTACAACCCTAAACAATACCAATGATCTTTCCCAGTAATGGCAATGTGAGATCTTTATCAGATCCTTTTTTCTTTCCAAAAATTTGTAGATCAGTAAAACATGTTTTTAAATCATTTGAGATCAATGATCTTAGCCGGTCATGCACCACATTTAAGAGAAATTGAACGATAAGAATTAGTAATTTGAAACAGCCATAAAAGAATCATTCTAATCATCTGATAGCAATTCTCTTTACCAGTAACGACCATATTAGCTGTTCATTAGAGCTCCCTGTTTACGACCTATATTTCACAATAGCAAGAGTATTTTGAAAGCCACACGGAACTCTGAAATCATTTGACGACAACGCCCTTAGCCAGTTATTTAAATTATAAAGGTTGTTCATCAAAAGACAAAAATATACACAAAACAAATGGTTCATTAAAATTTTCTGAAAATTCCTTCTACAGATGCCACCTCCAAATACTCCATTCGGCCAATTTTCAGGGTATACCAGTGAAAAAGCTGTGGAAAGAAATCAAGAAAAAGCCCTCTGGTAGTCTACGAGCATGTATACAATCATATAAAGCAACATCTGCGATTTAGGAGCGAGAGTTACCTTCTTTTGGCCTTCCTCAGGGGCGTCTTTGCCAGAAATCCAACGTCCTCTAGCCTGAGCAATGGTATCTCCTATCAGCACAAGGGAGCCTGAAGTTGTGGCTGCCTTGAGGGGAAACCTCCACCCAGGATTTTCATTACTGAATTTCTCAGCATGGTTTTTTGCTGATTCAGAGAGTGCTTTATTCCAGTGGTATCTCAGTGAAATGCTATAATTCTGCCTTGCTGCCGCTCCCCAACATCCTCCCGTCCAGTCCCCCAACATTTGTTGTTTTTTCTATGTAACCATCAAGAGATACAAGGAATTAGTAGAAGCTGAAAGCATGGAGATCTATTAAGGGAAAGAAGCTAGTAGCAGGGCGGGTTTAACTTTGTGACCATTTGACGTTTATATGGAATTGGTAGGACGTCAATTTCTTTTATGAAGTGACTCGAATTTTATTCGCTACAATTAAGGTTGGGATGTGTGAATACAATTAAGGTTGGGATGTGTGAATACAATTGAGCACATTATCATGCTTCAATGAGAGGCAGAAAAAATAATAAGATCTTCATTTCAAAATTATGTGTTTTGTGATATGTTAATTTAGATAATAATTATAATTTTTAATTTTTTCAAAATCTATATATATTTAATTTATTCAATTAAAAATTTGTAAATAAGATGATATTAATTTATATGAATAAAATTTAGGTGATAAAAATTTGTAATTGCCTAACCAAATTTATTGTAGATACATGATTAGTTTTAAATTTCATGTCCACCTAAGATTATAAGGATATATTTAAAGAATGATAAGGTTAAGATGATGATAAGAAGGAGAAAAGGATATGAGGATTTGTTTTAGTCTTTAGTACACCTTGCTATTTTTTAGATATTTTGTGGGAATATATATTAAAAAAATTTATGGGACAACCAAGCTTTAAAAAAAAAAAAAAGTGTAAGAAATTTGTGAAGGATCATGTTGTTTAAGACAAAATTTAGGTCATAAGTAATTATAGAGGATCATTTTGTAAGATGCAAATTTCAAAAATTATTTGATTTAGGAAAAAAATACTCCTTTAGAACCCTGTAGGAAGGAAATAATTTGGATTCTTTTATAAGAAGAGAAGGAAGGTTGAGCAAGAAAATATTATCATAACTCCACTTACTTGGGTTGTGAGATTCACTATTTACTACAATTTAAAAAATTTAATATAATAATAATTGATATTTATAAATTTAAAATTTAAAAATTAGACACTTGTTGATTCTAATTTTTCAATTACAACCAATTATTATGATACACAAATGTGCATTACAATTAATATAACATAAAATAACTTTCATTAAATCTTTTTTTTTTTTAATATTAAAATTCACTAATTACATATGCAATTAATAGTGTGTCCAATTTATGTTGTCTGGGACTATTTAAAATAGTTTTTAAAAAAATATTATGACATTTCATCATTTATATAGTGAATAAATTTTCAAAATACAAAAAATAATATAAAATAATTATTTGCTATTTTCTAGATATATTTTATCTATATTTTTTTAATCTTTTTTAAAAACATTTACATCAAATTTGTTAATTTTTAGTAAAGTATTTATTATATTTTTACTATTCTATTGATTTTTTCATCCCCATAACTTGCACTACAAATAAAATATTTCTAGTCTTTCTAAAAAAAAATCCTCAACACCAATATATATATATACAATATTTTCTTATTAAGTGTATTATTAATACTTATAATTTATACATAGATGAATCATTCCATTTAACTCTTTTCACACACAAATTCATAAAGTCGTTCAAATAAAGATGTTAATATAAAATGTAAATTTATTTCCAATCTTTTTTTACTAATTATTTTTTCTCTTTAACAAACCTACATTGACTAGAAAATAGAAAATAGAATAGTAAAATAAAATATTCTAAAAATAATATTTTTGAGAAAGCTAACAGAGATAGTTATTTATGTATACAATTGTGTGTTTTTATGATTCCATTTATCTCTCAAAAATGTGATCCAAAGTGACAATTTTAGGTAAATAAATTTTCTTCACATGACATGGAGGAAAGATATTTCCACATAGTTGTCTTTAAAGTGAGTTTGATCAATTATGAGTCAATTGGGAGTTGATCAATCTTATAGATATGTTCAACTGAGATCCAAAATAGAAGAAAATGGGTATTGTTGTAAGAAAAAAAAATCAAGAAGAAGCAAAAGAGTAACATTGAAGTAAAAGATAAGTGATGAGAAACTAAAATAATAGACAAAAAAAGACATAACCAATTAATTATTAGAAAAGGAGTAGTTGAAAAAATAGACATAAGCCTAAAAAATATTAAACTAAAGATAAATTCAAATTAAGCAAGAAATTAAATCATAAAAATAAATAAACAAAACAATATTACCTATTCAATTCTCGATTCATTGAAAAGATAAATTTTCTCATGTAAAGATTGGTATGTGATTCCTCACACTAATAGCATAACGTTATGGATTCAAGATTGGAGATAAAAAAATAGTTTAAGGCTTAAAGATCTATAGGATTTTCAAAAGATAGATCAACGGTTGAGTAAAAATAGATGAATGGCCAGAATTAAATTGGTTAAGTGCTTCACATATGGGGTTGGAGGAATAATGTGAATTTATTAATTGAGAGAACTTATTTTAGGAGAGGTTTTGGTAGTTATGGGTGGAGGATTTAATTAATTAAATCATGCGTGAGAAGGTTTAGGCTAGGAAAAAGGTAGTATATGATTCTAGAACAGATTTTATGTGTACACACACCTCTTTGTATATAGAGTTATATAAATATATATGTGGAGGTATATATGTGTGTATGCGACATATATAAATTTAATTTATAAGTTAAAAAATACTAATGAGAAAAAAATGTAATCTAATTTAGATTCTCAAATTTAATAGATGAAAATTACATTGTTTAGAATTAATTACACAAGAAAATACATATAATGTGTGGGGAATGTTATTTTGGTGACTAAGTTTTCTATCTTTCACATAGTTTTTAAATTATATAAAGCCTTTATGATAGAGAGAATTTGGCATTTCTTCTTGTATAAAATATTTTATCTCACTTTTAAATCATGACTACTCGTTAAGCTTGTTCTTTTAATTTAGTTCAATTACAATAGAATGAAAATTATTTTTCATCAAATGTGCATTGCATACCAATCATTAGTGTTCAAAAACATGTAAAAACACATAGTTATAATATCATTCCAAATTCCCAAGTTCACATAGTGATTGGCTCAATCTATACACCACGTATACATAGGGTGATTATCTCATACACACATAATAGGTAGAAAAATGGATATCCCATGCACACATCATATGTACAAAAGTGGCTAGCTCATATGTTTATCACAAGTCTGATAGTGACTAGCTTAAGAATACATCATATTTATATGGTGTGAATGATCCACACAGAAATCACATGTTAACATAGAGAAAAATTGGTACCATGGAAGTAGATTCAACCTATTGTATGAATCATCCTACTACCTAGTTCACTAACACATAAACTCATAAGTAAATCCCCTTCAGAAAAGGAATGTTTTTGCATCCCATATTACATTGTAGATCCCATCATTTTCCCAATCCATCACCATCAGTGATGATAATCAAGCATCTCATACTACTTGATTTCTTCACTAACACAGGAATAAGTATAACAATATGCAAAATATCTAAGGCAATTCACACAAGTACATATTGAGTGATCAACACATAGAGTGAGTAACTAACACATGCATAATGAAAAAATAGCAATAGGAAGTAGATGTTACACTATTCCATGCAACTTACCATTACCTTGTTCACTAACACCTACTCTTTTAATGCATCCCAACAAGAAAAGGAATGTTGGCACATCCTATACTATCTTGCAAGTTCCATTATTTTCCTTAGCTCTCTAAACTAGATATGATTATGATAAAGTATCACATGGTACTACTTGCAATCATCATTGAATAAGGAGTGGATATAATAAAACACATCACATAAGACTATTAATAAGATTCTCATATCCCACTAAATCATTAAGTCACTAGACTTAAATGTTTGTCACTGTAGTGTTAGAAAATGTAGTCCTTTACATTTTCACAATATGTTTGGGTCCCTTAATTAAGACTCTAATTGGATGAATTATGCATCTTCAAGCCTAATTAATTGTAATATTTGAAAAGGGAATCATGATTTAATTAATTCAATTATCATTTTTAACACCCTGAAATGAATAGGTCCTAGCAGTTTAGGTCAGGACCCATTCACCCTTGGCTGAATGGGACCCCTTTAGTTTCTTAATTCAAATTTCAAATATGCTTTTGGTGGCCTTTTTATGATCCCAAATTCAAATTTAAAATGTTGGCTTATAGTAATGTTTAATTTTAAGGAAACTAGAAAATTACCTATAAAATCAAGGTCTTGTTATCAACTCAAAACTAGAGAAGAATCCTAGAACTTTATGCAAGCATTCACAAGAGCTAAGATTATTGTCAAAGGTGTTCAAGAGAAGATTTATGAAGTATTTTTTCTAGCATTCAAGATCTCAAGAATCATGTCAAAGTTATCAAGAATCATGCATGTTTTTGGAGCTAACTTTGTGTTGTAGGTTTCAAGCATTCAAGTAAAGATTCAAGCATCAATATCACGTCATCAATCAAGCCATTTCATGCAAGATCAAGACCTTGGAGAGATGTACTAAGCTTTAATCCTTCAAGGGTTTCAAATCAAGGGTTTGGTGAGTTGCAAGATAGAAAGTGTCTAAGTGAAAATTTAGATGATGAAAATCTATAATTGTCTAATCAAATTTATTATAGATACATGATTAATTTGAAATTTCATGTCCAAGTGAGGTTATAGGGAGATGTTTAAAGCATGATAAAGTTAAGATGATGATAAGAATAAGAAAAGGATATGAGAATTTATTTTTCTTTAGTACACCTTGTTGTTTTTAAGATATTTTGTGGGAATATATATTAAAAAATGTATGGGACCGATGTTGGACTCAAGGGAACACTTAGAGGGGGGGGTGTGAATCAGTGTTCAAAAATATTCAAAATTCATGCATTTAAAACACAAAACCATTTCATCATTGCATTAAGGAAATAATATATGCATTGAAAGTAAACATCCATAACATCATGACACACAATTTTTTTTTGCGTGGAAACCCTATTAGGGGAAAAACCATGGCGGAGATTAATCCACAATTTGAGTACTCAAAATAAAGTGTTTACAAAAGCAATGCACTTGCATTCAGGAACATTTCCTAGAGCTCATTGCTCAAAAGAGAAAGGCTTACTTCCTACAACATTCATATTAAAACCATCTGAAGGGTGAACTGAGATGATAGCATCTAACTATGCCAGGTAACAGTTTCAGTGAAGCTCATGAATCTTATCCTGGATCTCCTTTCTGACTTTCCACTTCGCTCTGCCCTGTTATGCTCTTTACTGCTCTTCGCATCACTTATGATCAAATTCACATTACTTCTCTACTAGGACTCACAATTCATACTTATTAATATTAAAACACCATGCATGCATACTTAAATGATAAAAATAATCTCTTATATATATATGCAATCAAAGACTAATTCATCCAACAGTTGGCTTCATAAGGTATTGAGATATATTTTAACTTGTCGGCTAGATCCACCACTAAATATTTATGTGCATCCTCCAAATTCGGTTAAGACAAAGAGATGAGGGTATGTGTAGGATCATCATGGAAAAAACAGGCCCTTAAGTGGCAATGAAAATTCAGAAAAATCAGAGTTAGGCAACTTGACGTAAAAAATTGAATAAGTTATCTATATTATTTCAAAAATATATAAAAATAGAATTTGTAGAAAATTGAATGTAGTTTCTAAAATACTAGATATATTTTTTAAAAAAAAATCTATTTGGTGAAAATTTGAAATTTCAATGCAGTAGTACTTAAATTTCAGGGAAAAAATAAGAAGTAGGTGTCTGTCTGACCACCCTAACCACAATAAAATGATAATATTTTTTAATAATATTTTATGTATAAGTAGAGGACTCATGTCCCGATGTGATGCATATTTTTTTGTATGTTTTTTCCAAGTAAATAATTAATTATGAATTTTTATTACAACTTTTAAAAAATATAAAACCTCGTATGTCTGACCACCTTAACTTGGTCAAAAATTCATGAAATTAATTTTTTATGTTTTTAATCATGTAGTATGTGAAGCATAGAATGTGACACATGTTTTGGATTCAAAAAATGATACGGTTTGAAAGATATAGATGTTTTTCAATCAGCATATCAATCAAGACTTTAGTCATAATTCAAATAGAAAATGAATAATAATTATTTATTAAATTCAAAGTAAAACATAATTTATATTGGTAGAAAGTTGAGAATCTCCTTTAAAAACCCTTTTCATTTCATCAAATTAGGGTAAAAAAAAGGTCGTCAGCCACATGGGCGAAGTCTATAAAAGCAAGGTAAGCTGATAAACACATTTTTTGTGTTGACTTCTTAGGATTGGCATGTCCCAGCCAAATTCTTAAGCAAACCCAAGGCTAATCCCTAGGTATTAGGTTTTGTGTTAGACATATCAAATATCAAATTTTTTTATATATAATTTAAAAAAATCTCATATAGTTTTTAATATATGATTTAGAAAATTGAAATTTTCAAATCAGATATCCAATTTGAATCAGATATCCAATTTATTTTATATATAATTTAAAAAAATCTAATATAGTTTTTAATATATGATTTAAAAAATTGCAATAAATAATTTATAGTTTATTTTAATATATCAAGTTGAGAATATACAATATAATTTATAATTCAATTAATTTATGATAATCTCTTACAAACTTATGTATAATATATATAATGTATTATACTATTATGTATAATATTTAAATATTGTTTATATATTCTAGTTAATGTATAAATATTTATATATATATTAAGTTAATATATAAAATATTATATAACTTATTAATATTGCTAATATATTAAATATTTAAATATTCTCTCTTTCCCTCTCTCTCTCTCTCTCTCTCTCTCTCTCTCTCTCTCTCTCTCTCTCTCTCTCTCTCTCTCTCTCTCTCTCTCTCTCTCTCTCTCTCTCTCTCTCTCTCTCTCTCTTTCTCTCTCTCTCTCTCTCCTCCTCTTCCCCTCCTCCTCTCTCCCTTCCCCCCTAATTCTCTCTCCCTCTCTCAGACCCTTCTTCTCTCTCTCTTACTTCCATACTCCCTCCCTTCCCCCTCCTAATTCTCTCTCCCTTCTGCCTCCAAATTATCTCTCTCTCTCTCTATATATCCCTTTCCCGAGTCTCTCTTTCCCACTCTCTATCTCTCCCTCTATCTCCCCTTCTTCCCCTCTTCCTCC
>CM021106.1:552648612-552663376 GCA_007115665.2 Sequoiadendron giganteum
TCTCTCTCTCTCTCTCTCTCTCTCTCTCTCTCTCTCTCTCTCTCTCTCTCTCTCTCTCTCTCTCTCTCTCTCTCTCTCTCTCTCCCCCTTTCCCTCTCTCTCTGCCTTCCCCTCTCTCTCTCTCTCTCTCTATCTCTTGTCCACCCTACACCTCCTAACTACTCTTGGGTCACTGTGTGCCACAAATTGGATATCTGTTTTGTGACACCAAAATTTTACCACCACAATAGATTTTTAAATGTTTTTCAAATATTGCCCAACCTTGATTTTTTATACTTTTAAAAATCAGATATCCGATTCAAAACAGATATCTGATTTGTAAAAATTAGGCTTGGGCATTGCTATGGAGAAATGTACTGACACCCAACTCAAAAGAAATTCAACTCGAGATTTCCGCATTTTTTGGCGAGTGAAAAACGCTACTTTTTGCTATTGCCACTTTTTGGCCCATCATGATCCCGCACATGCCTAGGACCCAAATAACACTTAATCCAACATTAAGACTTATAATTAATTTCATCTTATACATCCATGAATTCCATCTTTGCTAGGTTAGCCTTCTAGCATAGATAATTAACAAATTAGTGCATTGTACCTCCTAGATCGCTTACCAGTGAGTGCACATCAAAAATAACATACTACAAGCCTCTACATACCTTCCTTAGAGATCCATAACTACAAATATTTGTCTGGTGGGATGACTAGATCAAATTTTATGCTTTTAACCGGATCCTCTATTCTACCGATAGGATCCAAAATAGTGTTGCTCATTCAGATGCAAGACTTGAGTTGCATGACTTGGATTTCCATTAGTGACAACACTTACAAGCCAAAATACTTAGCTATATGCCAAAAACCAACAAATATTTATAGAATAAAATTGTAAGAATTTGTGAAGGATCATGTTGTTTAAGACAAAATTTAGGTCATAAGTAATTATAGAGGACCATGTTGTAAGACGCAAATTTTAGAAATTATTTGATTTAGGAAGAAAATATTCATTTAGAAGTTTTTATGAAGGAAATAATTTAGATTCTTTTATAAGAAGAGAAGGGAGATTGAGCAAGCAAATATTATCACAACTCCACCTGGACAACTTGGGGTCATGCCCCTTCATGCCCTCCATCAATGAGGCTAGCTTACCACGTTGAGTAATAGGCCAAATCTCCTTATCATGTTTCCACATCTCATAACTAGCAGATTCATCCTGTACTAGCTCGCCACCCATGGAGATATTCGTAGATAGCCAAAAAATAGGAAAAATTATAGAAATGTGAAGAATAATACCAGAGCCAAGAATGAAAAGGCTTGTGAAGAGAGGTTTTGGTAGTTATGGGTGGAGGATTTAATATAATATTAATCAATTAAATCATGTTTGAGAAGGGTTAAGCTAGAAAAAGGGTATTCTATGATCTTAGGAATTTTTTTATGTGTCTACACATATATAACTATATAGCTCTCTCTATATAGAGCTATATAAGTATGTGTGTGTGTGTATGAGACATATAAATTTTAAGTTATAAGCTAACAACTATTAATGAGAAACTAATGTAATCTAATTTAGATTCTCAAAAATGAAAATTACACTGGTTATAAGTAGTTAGACAATAAAATACATATAATGTGTTGGGAATGTTATTTGGGTGACTAAGTTTTCTATCTTTCACATAGTTTTTAAAGTATATAGAGCCTAGATAGAGAGAATTCAACATTTCCTCTTGTATGAAATATTTGATATTGTAGAAGTTGTCAAAACCAACTTTAGACTCCAAGATCACCTGCATGCAAATGGATACCTGTCACAAGGAAGAGAATGGATGGAGAAAACAAACAAGAGTTTGAAGAAATATTCAACCACAAAGAAAGTATTGATTGATTGATAGATGGATGATTACAAAGAGTACATATGCCTGATTATATAGGCAAGTGCTAAACCTAGAATGCAAAGGATGTTGCCAAGTGTTCAAATCACACTTCATGTGACAACAAGAAACCCTAACCAACTACTTAGGGAATGATAACAAGATGGAGATAAGTTCTAGAAAAGACAACTCATCTTCTAGAAGGGAATCTTATCTCAACAACTTTATTAAATGATTAAATGCAACTTAGGACTAATATGATTAACTAAAACCTAAGTTAACTTATGCTAGTGTAATAATTAATTAATTACACTAACAAATATCACTCCTAAATCATAGCTACTCGTTAAGCCTATGCTTTTAATTTAGTTCAATTATAATAGAATGAAAATAGTTTTCTATCAAATCTACATTCTATATTAGTGTTCAAAAGCATATAAAACCACATAGGTATAATATCATTCCAAAATCCCAATTTCACATAGTGATTGGTTCAATCTATACATCACTTATACATAGGGTGATTATCTCATACACACATAATAGGTAGAACATTGGATATCCGATACACACATCATAAGTACAAAAATAGATAGCTCATATGTATATCACAAGTATAATAGTGACTAGCTTAAGCATACATCACATTTATGTAGTGTGAATAATCCACGCCTAAATCACATGTTAATATAAAGAAAAATTGGTATCATGGAAGTAGATGCAACCTATTGTATGAATCATCATGCTGCCAATTTCACTAACACATAAAATCATAAGTAAGTCCCCTTTGGAAAAGGAATGATTTTTCATCCCATACTGCATTATGGATCCCATCCTTTTCCCAATCCATCACCATCTGTGATGATAATCAAGCATCTCATGTACTACTTGATGTCATCAATAACAAGGGAATGTGTATAACAATATACAAAATTC
This sequence comes from Sequoiadendron giganteum, assembly GCA_007115665.2. Taxonomy (NCBI): domain Eukaryota; kingdom Viridiplantae; phylum Streptophyta; class Pinopsida; order Cupressales; family Cupressaceae; genus Sequoiadendron; species Sequoiadendron giganteum. Next base: position 552,651,411 of record CM021106.1, read on the forward strand.
CTAAGGAAATTCACACAAGTACATATTGAGTGATCAACACATATAGAGTGAGTAACTAACACATACATAATGAACAAATAGAAATAGGATGTAGATTTTACACTATTTCATGCAACTTCCCATTACCTAGTTTGCTAAAACCTACTCTTTTAGTGGATCCCAACAAGAAAAGGAATGTTGGTTCATCCTGGATACTATATTTCAAGCCCCATTCATTTCCTTAGTTCTCTAAACTAGATATTATGATGAGAAATAAACCTATGATACTAATTGCAATCATAATTGAACAAGGAGTGGATGTAATAAAACACATCACATTAGACTAAAAATAAGATTTTCATATCCCACTAAATCACCAAGTCGCTAGATTTAGGTGTTTGTCACTCCTAGGAAACTAGTGATAAATTTGTTCAGCCTAAAACGAGATAGTACCAAACATATAAAACCATGTGGCTTTGTTGGTAAGTTGAATAACCCCTTCACAACATGGATAGATCCTAGTATCATTCACCTCCATGCTATTGGTGATAGTTGATTAGACCCAAATATATAATGGATAGCTCCAAGCATTCACCCCTAACATGGTATTGGTGACAACCAAATACTCATGCATCATAGTATGGATAAATCTTGGCATTATCACCTCCATTTTATTGATGAAATTTGGATAATCCTCTTGAGATATGGTAGATAGCTCCAGGAATTAATCACTTCCATGGTAATAGTGATAGCCAATTGCTTTCTCTTGTATCAAATTCTATTTTGACAAGTCAAGATCATATATAAATGTACACATAGTCTACACATCACAACCTAGATTCAAATGTATTGATCATGTTGACCTAGATATGTATATCACAATCAAGTGATTCATAACCCTCCACATAGAGTCTTCTATGTATAGGGTTAAATTTTACAAGAACATAAGAGTCACAGTGTGTAATGCCCCGCCATGCAACCCTAAAGGAAGCTATAATTAGCTACATAAGCGAACCATTTTTTTTTTTTAAAGTGAAATTAACATACGCATTCACTTACTAATAAACAACAACCTCTAAGGCTACAAGGTTGGGATTACTAAAACCCACACAAACATCTTACAAATAACCATAGCAGATTATATTATTTATGAAATAAGCATCATACAACATAAGGATACCACATAACATAATAAGATAAACATCCAAGATACAATTTCATATTCATTTACTTAATCCAACAGTTACATCACTCATTCCCAAAATGAGGCAATAGTACAAAAGGTTACAATTACAGAATTTCACCTCATAAACAAAAGAGGGAAAAAATACTTATATAATCTGATATAACATAATGCAAGGATAACACAAGAACCATGAGCTGTCCAACTGGAAGTCTCGCCACCAAGTACTGAAGATAAATGGGGACCCAACGGTTTTGGTGCATGTTCCACCCAACCAAGTGGTACCCGAAGGCCCACCCCCCATGCTAGGAGATAGTAATAAAGAAACATGGACAAAGATCTACAACCTCTAACCATAGGCAGACTCATACTGACTCAACCAAACAAAAGTACAACATAAGAACAATACAAGTACGACTCTCACATCACTGACATAGGTCACATTGCTTCCAGACATAAAATAGATCAAGTATGTTTAGAATACCATACACATAACATAAAATACTAACAAATAGTTGTCCTAGACAGAGTGTCATCACACAACTCATAATAAGTTACCCTCTGTGGATCTTCATAGGCTCCGGTGATCCTGGTGGCCTCTACCGACCCTCGGCCCTCATACTTACTAGTGCAGAATCAAATACCTCTCGTACTGACAAGATAGATGACTATGCCAATTCAGGCCTTTCCACACATTCCAAGCCTTAACTAGCACTTGACTATGAGTGAAGCTAGAACTTATCTTTTTAATGTGTAGTACTCCCCAAATTTTCATTTCAATTTTAGTTATCACTTGATTAAACTCACTTCCATAGGTTACCCAAATCCCACCTCTTCTAGGCTCTGGCCCCTAGTGGAAGCCACTCTTCTATTCGACAACACACAAACAAACTATCCACCAAGGGAATCACAAGTGCATACAACCTAGGTATCAAAACCACTCTATCACAAGGAGGAACAAATAATAGAACACACTCCAAATATCTTGGAGGCAACAACCACATAGTCCACTCCTTTCACAGGAGGTACAAAACAACCCCATTCGTGGAAACTGGGTAAATACTGATAAGACACCATGCACTACATAAGAGACAAGCAACTGGTTGACTTAAGGAAATCGACAACACTCTTAGATCCTCTAAGGTTCTCTGGAAGACTTATAATATTGGACTAACACATAATCCCATATCCCAAAATACATCATGATGACATAGCTACAAAACCATTCAAGTCATTAATCAAATATAATATTTAGATTTCTTAAATCCATACTCAAGCAATAGGTGACATTGACAAAGTCAAAGCCATGATAACAGGGTTAACTCGATTACTCATACACCCCCTTTTTCCATTTTCATAGAAGATAATTTTAAACAATTTTAACTCACATCCCTATGCGAAATACACAAAAATAAAACATCTAAAGCAACCATGAAGAATATTACTATTTTAGATATTCTAAATCCATAACTCTTTCATATTCCAATCACAACAATTAAATTGCTCTAATGAAAATAAATAAAATAAAATACATATTTGCCTTCTTCAATATAATTATTTCCTAAATTTGCTTTTATTACAATATAAAACTATTGCAAATACTAATTTCACCGTTCTATCCCAAAACCTATATCTTTTCAATTTCTTATTTAAAACATGCAATTGCATCAATATTATCAAATATCTTCTTCCTTATCTAATTTTTCATGCACTATAATCTTATCTTTTACAATCTCTATTCACAATAATAACATGCATCTAACTAAAATAGGACAAAATAAAAGATTGAATATAATCCTTAACGAAAATGCTCATGTAATATATACATCTCAATATTTTCTTCAATCATATTAACAAAATAAATATTTCCTTTAAATCAAGTAATTACTTCCATTTAATTAAATATCTTTCTCTGTACTTTTCCCACACATACTAATAATTTCTTTTAAAACACCAATAATACCTAGTTTGCAACAACAAAATAAAATAAGATAAAATATTATTTATTCTCTCAAATGTATATATACCTTCAATATATATATATTAAATATAAATTGATATATTTAACTATAATTAATTATTAACATACCTTCTTATCATTATACAAAATAAAATCAAAATGTTTTGATTTAAAAAATAAAAAATAAAAAAAATAAATCAAATAAAATCATATTAAATAACTTAGAAGCATTTAAATACATGAAAATCTAATAAATATATTAATCTATGTCTTTATTAGACATAATATATATATTTATACAAATTATAAAAAATTAATAACGATAAAAAAATAAGATTAAATCACGAAATTCGGATCCCATAAAACAAAGAGGACAGTGAATAAAGGGTTGCGCCAAACTATACATATAGTATAGTCGACCACCATAAATTAAGGGGGAGGCAACGCGTCCCCCAATATGGTGGGCGCATTGCCTCATAGGCAACGCAGTACTCCACCCAAGCAAGTGGGCGGTGGGGGATAAATCCGCCCCCACCAATACAATAAATTCCTTTTCCATTATATATATATAAAAAAGAATTCATCCACTATGTAATGTGCGGAAATTCGTACATAAATCAATATTCACGTACGGTGAATTAATCAATATCAATAAATTAAATCTCAAAATTAATAAAATAAATATATATATTCATATATTATGTGTATATCAGAATATAATACATATAATATATAAATATATATATTTACACAAAATAATTTTACTAGAGAAATTGAGAAAACTGAATAAAAATATCTAGATACAAAAAATTAATAAAATTTTCCAGAATGATTTTCTAAATTACATAGATGTTTAAAGACTGATACTTTTTCTAAAATCATTCTTTTAAAACTATAAACAATACAAAATAGAAATACTAATGGGGATCTAAATTACTCCATTACAAATTTTCTACAAAGGGTTTGTTTTGAAAACTAGATCTAATTGTTTTCTAGAGGAGTTAGAATTTTTCAACAATCAAAATGTTTGATGCATGATCTAAAGTTTAAATTAAACAATGATACTACAATTTCCCCATTTACTGAATTAAATCCTACAGTAACTTTATACAATTTTCCCCAAATTTTTGGTTTAATTTAAATCTAGTTTCAATTATGAAATCCTAATTCTCAATGAATTCAATAAACAAATTTCTTAAACAATCTATATTTGTTTTGAACAAACTAGAACAAGAAAACCACAGAACAAAACCTAGAATTCGAAGCTATAGGAAGAGAATAAATTTTTGATGCAAGTCTTCTCCAAAGATTCCCTGTATTTTCCTTAAACGTGCAACGGATCCAATCCAAAAACTTCAACAATTGCAAACTGACTTTCCTCAAATCAAATCCAAAACCAAAAATTGCTTCAGCCCTTCTCAGTGCAAATTTTTCCAAAATCCTTCACTGCTTTCAAGAAACTCCTCCTTCCCCAAAATATCTTGTTCATGAATTTCAACCCTCCTCCTCTCATAAAAATTCAACTTTCACATAATACATAATTGAAAATATCCTCATCACCAAATCTGATTTTTTTGCATGCAAATCTAAAACTTAAAATATCTAAATATTAATTAACTCCAAAATTGAAAACCAACTTTGCTTTTAAAATCCAATTTCAATTTCTAATTTAATTCCAACTAATAAATTAATTTCCAAAATTGAAACTAATTTCCATTTAATTTCCCAATATAATTTAGTAATTTCTAATTCAAATTTAATTCCCAAATAAACATTTAATTACAATTTCTAATTTCATTACCATAAATTGAAATTAAATTCCTAAATTAGCTTTAATTCTCTTCTTTCTTTTAATTTTCTTGTGTCACATTTAATTAATTAATTTAATTATTTAATAACTAAATTCAACCCCTTGGATTAAATTTAATCAATTAAATAAATTAAATATAATTAATTAATTTAAATATAAAATTTTATCCACATTGCATAATTTAAATTAAATAATCATCAACATGATATAATGCAATTATTCTAAACATCTATTTCCAAATCAAGAATCCTTTAGAATTAAATAACATTAAAGTAAGGCAAACAATGACTCGACACAAACGATTGACGACACACTATGGGTAGGGTGTAGACTTGACACATGTTACCTATCTACTATCTCCCTTCAACTTAACTGTTGGATCGACATGCTCAGACCTGTGAAACTAGGTGGAGTCGATGTCATGTACCTACAAACCTGAAAACATAGTATCCAACATCATAAAATATAATAGCATAAAATACACACTGTGAAGAGGAAATCACGGAGTCGCAGGGCTCTCGCAAGTGAGTGATGCGAATCTATCCCCTTCACCAATACACTCAACAAAACTGACACTTCCACAATACATCAAATATTCTCATAAGCACTAACATGTTATATCACTAACATCATTACACCATTAAAACATGTAACATAAATCATCAGATAAACAAAATCACATCACATAAAATAGTCTATCGCTCAATAAATGGCGATCCAATACACACACAAGATAAAGTATATGAATATCCAAAAGTATAAATCAACGCAAAACAAGGACACAATGTCCAATCCATAAAGCAAAACGGAGGGGTATTACACATTGCACCCTCATGAGTTGGAATCTACTCAAAATGTACACATAAAAAGTATCAACTACTAAAGTAATCAAATCCATTTGCTTTATTCAAATTATTATTTCAAAACATATCATTTAGAAGAAAAATATTTATTCAATACAAGTAATCAGATTTCTTTAACCCATTCCTAGCCATCTGATACAAAATTCAATATCAATTTGAAGCATATTGAAGAGGAAAGGTTAGAAGGTATTGGGAACAACACCAAACCACAGATTTATCCCCTAAACCCTCCCTTATGAACTTGGGTCATAGGAACATCCTTCACCCAAAAATTATCTACATATATTCTTCAAAATGAGATTGAATTCCCATGTAGTTCTCATCTGGACTTAGTCTTTCAAATGATATATTTATAGTTTCGAAACCAAGTTTTCATTAATTTTTCCCCTCAATTAATAAAACCTAACAATATGTAGGAAAACATAACTGATCTCAAAATTTGGAAATCCATCATTTAGTACAATCCCTCTTTAAGGATATCAAGCTATATAATTAAATTATACCCATTATTATACATAATTCAACTTAAAAATCCAAAAATATCTTCTAGGTCCACCTCATTGAAATAGAGGCTAGGATTATTGCTCAACAATATATCACATTTTTTCACACAAACCTTTTAGGTTAATGAAGAATTAAAATAGTTCCTTACAAAAATAATCATATTTCTGAAAGTTATAAGATGCTAAAATTATTTATTTCAATGTCAATGACACTTATCTTAAAATAATACATGATGACACAGATAAGTCCCAACCTAGAGTTTATTTATAAACATAAATTAAGTTTAATGAAAATTATTACCCATTTGTAACATCAAAGACTTCAAGTTGAAGGTCAAGTTCCACTATCACCCCATTGTATACCATTAATTACTAACATTGATAGAATCAAATCACACATGGAATTATGATTCCCAAATAATAAATATAAGGTAAGCTTGATAAAATATAAGAACAAGGTTTGTACAAATTGTGTCCCCTTGAAACTAAAATTAAATTATTTGTCTGAGGTGGTCAATATTTAGAATGATATCCTCAAGTGGTTTTTGGCTCAACTCATCATGACCAAGGATAAAATTTAAGTGTTAGAGGATAAGGTGCTTAACCAACAGGTGACCCAGTGAGATGAGGTCAATGATGAAGGTCATTTGGGCCTTTTTTCATCCCTCACCAAGTCTTTTAATAAATGGGATAATTGGGAGAATGAGGTTGAGGAGCCTCAAGTGCTAGTTGGTATTGAGGAAGATAGGGTGAAGTTGTAGGAGGAAGTTGTTACATTGTGTAACAATCAAGATAAAACCCTCAAATGCTTACAAGAAATAGTGGACTACAATAAGGAAACTATTAAGAATATTATGGTTACCATCTAGGCATTCCAACAAGAGATTCGTAATAGCCATGGAAAAAGGGCTAGTGATGACAATCAAGACGATGATCACTCTAAGAAGAAGGGAAAGAAAGGGGGCAACTTTGATTTTCCTAGTGCCCACAAAGTCCAACCCACCCACAAGGGGCCTCTATCCTTTGGAAATAAACTCCCATTTCTTGCTAAAGTATTGCATGTCATTAATGGCTTTAAGTTTTTGGATGACCAATAACTAGTTTAGCTCTTGACTGGTTTTTCTCTATTTTTTTCTTTTCATATTTTGTTGGTCTTTGTTTAGTTGCTATTTTTTTACTTTTTGGGTGTCTCATCTCTCATGAGCCCTACCTCTTGGCCTCTATGGTTATTTTGTAAATGGGTATGAGCCCTTCCTGAATTTAATCTAATCAAAACATCAAAGCATATTAAGGAAATAAGAGTGATCAAACTATCGACCCAAGCAATAATTGTGCAAAGGCCCTAGTATTTCTCTCCAAAATTCCCTACTATAATAGGATTCAATAATATAGAGTATCATAATTGTACTAAATTATATTTTCCTTCTATAAAATAATGGATGAACAAGACTACATAAATATTTGTATGTGTCTCAACATAAACAAAATGCATGATAGATAGTAGTTTAACATTTTCTTTGAAATATCTAGAGAACTAAACTAATGGTAGAGAACTATTTCTCAGTACTAAAGTATAGCAATATTAAACCAATATGAACATGAAATTTAATATAATAAACCATAAATATACAAAATCAAAATTGTATAAATAATATCTCCAACACATATCTATAAATTGACTAACCTTGAACAACTTGTTAAGATGGTAGAATTTCCCCCAAATTATCTTTCTACCTCTCACTTTATCTTTTGTTTGATATCCATCACCTACTCAAAACCCTCCTTTTGGAATATATAGGGAGAATGTTTATAAAGGTTGTGGAATTTTTTTTTCACTTGTTAATCTTATTTTCTTGAAAGTTTCTAAAGAATGTTCAAAAAATCCATGAAAACATATATCTTTGAAACATTTCACCCAACTTGGATGCCTTCTTTAAGCTTCTAAATTTATATTTATTATACGTATATACTAGGAAAGTTGTAGTAACCCATCACCCTTTCTCTATGTCTCCATTTCTCCAACCATATATCTAACTAAATTCATTAAGTTAATCCACATCATTTTCCTTTCCTTTCCATTATTTTTGTTCTAAACTTTTCTATAAAATTATCATAAAAAGATCTTAAATTGCCTCGTTGGTCTGTGTGACATGAAACTATCTTTGTTTATCTAGAACTTGTGACATATTTCTCTACCTACATGCCCTTACCTATGTTTTAAGTTCATCTCCAATCCTCTTTACCTATTTAATTTATTTTGTAATTTTATTAAATTTATGTTCCCAGTCTTTGACTACAAGTCATGTGACAAATATTTGATAAGGTTTTGGTAAATCGTGATGCAATAGGTCAAGTTTAGAATTTCTAGGATCTCTGATTACCTATGATGAATTAAAATCTTCCTTTGAATTGTTTAGATGAAATTTCACAAAAAATAAAGACTTAGGAAAAGAGGTTGTAAGAAATGTGTAAAGATCTATTTCAATTTAGTTGGTTCAATATATCTCCATTAATAAAATAATTTCAAGGAGGGTAATGTTGAATTCAAGTATAAGTGACGAAATATTCAAAAAAATTCTATTAAGTTCATTTTCACCTGTAATTGATGTGATTATCCATACCATAACTTTATATGCATAAAATGAAAAAGTTTTAGATAATAACATTATACAATGAATTTTGGTATTGTTGTGTTGTGTTCACTATTCAAAAAATTCGGACAATGTTAAGAAATTGGTTTCTAATTAGTGGCATGAGCATACACATTTTTAATAAAATATATCATAGATGTTCTTATTGATGTGATATTTTATTTGTATATTTAGTGTATTATTGTATTGTATTAAATGCATTTGGGATAGGACAAAAACTATTAGGTAGGTATCTTCTCACGTAGGTAATATTTTCCTTGCACATAGTAGGAATCTACTAAGAGGGGTAATACGTATTTATTAAATTGGATTTATGGTTTTCTATTTGGTGCAAAATTAAACTACACATTCACTTTTACCTTTATCTTTCATTAGTAGTGCATTCATATATTTTCGTGGTGTATCTTATATATGCCCATCTCTTTCTCGCATATGAGCATCTAGGTTGTAAGTATAATTATATATATATTAGAATATCAATACTATTGCATTTTTAAAATCTCTTTTTACAAATCTTATATGGTATCAAAGAATTTGGTGTCTCAAGGCTTTCCCATCTTTAGAAAGGATTGTAAATATTTTGAAGAACTTAGTGTTCTCTTCACTTGACTATATGATGATATAGAGAGTTAAACAAATTTGAAAGAGAGATCATGATTCTAGACTTCGTTTAGTGATTTTTTTTTAAGGTACATCTAGATTGAGTTTAGTGGCTCTAAATTTGTTGATTTTACCCTTCCTTTGGTCTATATGGATGTGAAATCATCATATATTCAAGGGTTTTGGGGAGTTTTCTATTTTTTATACATATATTTATCACAATCAATTTTGATTCTATAATTAAATGATTTTTTTTAGTATTTAATTAACTAATTAGATGTAGGGATTTTTTTTCCTAGAAATAATTAGTGATACCTCTAGGAATGTGTTCCTACTTATGTAGTTATTACACTTCTTGAAAATAATTTTCTTTGCTATATACTTTTTATCCATAAGGATCTTTAAATAATTATGAATGATACAATACATTAGTTCTAATTTTAAATACATTCAATGTATAAATATTTTATAGCTCATGCTTATGTCTTTGATAAAATATACTAACTATTATGTAATGGTCAAGAGGTGTATGTAGGGATAGATTACCCCTCCCATTCGTAGAGGGAGAGCATCATCTATGAGAGAGAGAGAGATTGAGGACAAAAGGCCTACGTACCATGGCTCTTGGAATGCACAAGAACTATTATCATAGATCATGTGTATGTTAGGTTTATATGGTCATTTATTTAGTGTCATGTTTGGTTGAATGCATTTTATTATTTAGAAGTTTATTAATCTCAGGTTAGGTGCAAAAAGATGGGGGGAAAAAAGTGTCCAATTCACTTTTTCATCTCAAAATAGAGAAAACGTGAGCATATTTTACTAAAACACACTCACATTATCGGTTGGTAGTGATCAAGCCTAGCTCGATCACTACCAAGCCAAAACGTAAGTGCATTATAATGTAGGCATATTATAACGTGCTCATTTTATGGTTTGAATTTTAAAAAATGTGTTTTTTTTCAATTAAAAAAGAAGCATTTTTTGAATTCAAAAAATGTGCACTTTTTGAATTCAAAAAATGTGCACTTTTTGAATTCAAAAAATTTGCACTTTTTGAATTCAAAAAATGCGCATTGTTTGAATTCAAAAAAGAATTGCCAAAATGTGAACACATTATAACACGCTCACATTTTGGTCTACATTGAATTGTTGTTATTGTCTATTTTTCTCTTTCTTCTTGTTATCTTTCAAGGAAACTATATACATGAAATAAAAATTCAAGTATAAGTTGACTTTTACATATAGTTTCAAGATATTTAAGAGTGGTTTTGAATCTCTGGGAGTTATAATTCAAATTCTAGTTGTTGGAAGATCTTACAATTTTTTAGGCTTAGCCAAATTTCGGTAATTAACATATCAAATTTTAGTAATCAGCAAGTTGTATCATCTTTCTTTCTCTATCTCACTCATTGTTTATCTATTATGTTCTAGAACTCTCTCACATGATCTCTCCTTCCATCTATACTTCTATCTATCTCACCTCTATCTCTCCCTCCATCCCTCCCTCCTTTCTTGCTTTCCTCCTTCCCTCTCTAATTTTCTCTATCTCCTCCTCTCTCTCTCTCTTCTCTCTCTCTCTCTCGCTCTCTCTTCCTTCCTCCCACCCACATTCCCCCTCTAATTCACTCTATCTAACCTATCCCTCTCTACCTCTCTCTCTCCCTTCTCTCTCTCTCTCTCAATCTCTCCACCTTCCTCCTTCCCTCTCTCTCTTCCTTCATCTCACCCACCTTCCCTCTCTACTTATCTCTATCTAACCTATCCCTATCTAACCTATCCCTCATTTTCTATATCTCACCCTCCCTCCTCTCTCTCTTAATCTCTCCACCTTCCTCCTTCCCCCCTCTCTCTCATTCTCTATATTTCATTTCTCTCTCTCTATGACCATCCATCTTTCCCTCTCTACTTATCTCTATCTCTCTCCCTCCCTCCTCTCTCTATCTCTCACCTCTCTCTACCTCTCTCACCTCCCTCTCTCTCTACTCCCTCCCTCCTTCCCCCTCTCTATATATGTGTCCCTATATAATTCTGTCTATCGCTCCATCTCTACCTCTCCCTCATTCATTCCCCCTCTCTCTCCCTCCATATCCCACTCTCTCACAATCTCCCAAACTTCCCCTTTCCCTTTATGTTTCTCTTTCTCACACATACTCTCCCTCCCCCATATTTATCTCACTATCTTCTTCCCTCTCTACTCCATATCTCATCATTATATTTCTCCATCTCTCTCTCCCTCTCTCCCTCACTCTACTTTTGTATATCTCCTTCTCTATTTAATTATCTATCTCTCTCTCAATCTCTCCCTCTCCCTCCCTCCCTCCCTCCCTCTCCCTATCTCTCAATCTCCTCACCTTACTCCTCTCCCTCTCCTTTCCTATATAATTCTCTTTATATCACCACTATCTCTCACTCCC
>CM021106.1:552663476-552867015 GCA_007115665.2 Sequoiadendron giganteum
CTCTCTCTCTCTCGCTCTCTCTTCCTTCCTCCCACCCACATTCCCCCTCTAATTCACTCTATCTAACCTATCCCTCTCTACCTCTCTCTCTCCCTTCTCTCTCTCTCTCTCAATCTCTCCACCTTCCTCCTTCCCTCTCTCTCTTCCTTCATCTCACCCACCTTCCCTCTCTACTTATCTCTATCTAACCTATCCCTATCTAACCTATCCCTCATTTTCTATATCTCACCCTCCCTCCTCTCTCTCTTAATCTCTCCACCTTCCTCCTTCCCCCCTCCCTCCCCCATATTTATCTCACTATCTTCTTCCCTCTCTACTCCATATCTCATCATTATATTTCTCCATCTCTCTCTCCCTCTCTCCCTCACTCTACTTTTGTATATCTCCTTCTCTATTTAATTATCTATCTCTCTCTCAATCTCTCCCTCTCCCTCCCTCCCTCCCTCCCTCTCCCTATCTCTCAATCTCCTCACCTTACTCCTCTCCCTCTCCTTTCCTATATAATTCTCTTTATATCACCACTATCTCTCACTCCCTCTCTCCCCTCTTTAATTTTATCTCTCTCTTCAAAGTTCCTCCCACCCACCTTCCATCTCTACTTCTCTCTATCTAACCTATCCCTCTCTACCTCTCTCCACCCCTCCTCTCTCTCAATATATCCACCTTCCTTGTCCCCCCATCTCTCCCTCCCTCCCCCACATATATATCTCTTCTTCCCTATATATACTTATCTCTATCTCTTTCTCTCAATCTCTACATCTCCCTCTCATTCCCTCTCTCTCCTCTCTCCCTCTCTCCTCTCTCTCCTCATCTCCCCCTCTCTCTCAATCTCCCAACTCTCCTCCTCTCTCTTTCTCCATATTTATCTTTCTCTCTCCTTTACTTTGTACTATCTATCTCACCATTATCTCTCTTTATCTCTCTACTTCTCCCTCTCTATCTATCCTTCCATATATATACTTATCTCTATCTCCCTTTGTGTATCTCTACATCTCCCTCCCTCATTCCCTCTCTCTCCATCTCCATCAATCTCCCCACCTTCATTCTCTCTCTCTCTCTCTCCCATATTTCTCTCTCTCACTCTCTCCTTCCCTCTTTACTCTCTATTGAGCACCATTCTCTCTCTCTCTCTATCTCACCTCTCTCTCTCCCTCCCTCCTTCCCTCTCTAATATTCTCTATTTCCCACTTTCTCTCTATTCCTTCGTCCCACCCATCTTACCTCTATAATTATCTCTATATAACCTATCCCTCTCTACCTATTTCTCCCTCTCTCCCTCGTCTCTCTCAATCTCCCCACCTTCATCATTCTCTCTCTATGACCTCTCTCTCTTCTTCCCTCTCTACTTCTCCACTCTCTATGACCTCTCTCTCTCTTCTTCCCTCTCTACTTCTCCATCTCTCCCTCTCACTCTCTCTGTAAATCTCCCAAACCCTATACTGAATATCATAAATTCTAATCCCTATACCCTAAACCCTACACCCTCAACCTTATAACCTAAGCTCTGAACATTATCCCTCAACCATAAACTTAAAATCTAAACCCTACATTCAATCTTGTACCTTAAACCCTCAATCCTTAACCCAATGCCCTCAACCCTATACCTAATATTCTAAACCCTAATCCCTATACCTTATACACTTAACCTTGTACCCTCAACCCTATACCTTAAACCTTAAAACCTAAACCATTAACCCTCATACCTATACCATGCACCCTTAACCTTATACCCTAAACCCTACAAATTATCCCTCAACTCTATACCCTCAACCTTAAACTTAAACCATAAAATCTACACTCTCAACCCTTAACCCTATACCTTATACCCTCAATAGTATACCCTAACCCAATATCCTAAACCCTAATCCCTATACCCTATACACTTAACCTTGACCCTCAAACTTGAAAATTATCCCTCAAATATAAACCTGCAACCTTGAACCCTATACTTAAACCCTTAACCCTACATTCAACCTTGTGCCCTAAACCCTCAACCTTAAACCTAATGCCCTTAACCATAATACCTATATACTATACACTTAACCCTATAGCCTAAACCTTGAACACTATACCTCAACCCTCAACCGTATACATTAAAACCTATACCCTATACCATCAGCCCTCATCCCTATCTATCTCTCTCTTCCTTCCTCCCAAACACCTTTTATCTGTACTTTCTATCTAACCTATCCATATCTACCTCTTTCTCTACCTTCTTCCTCTCTCTCAATATATCCACCTTCCTCCCTCTCTCTCTCAAGCCTAAACCCAATACCCTCAACCATATACCCAATATCCTAAACCCTAATCCTTATACTCTATACACTTAACCCTATACCCTGAACCTTGAACACTACCCCTCAACCCTCAACCCTTTACCTTAAACCCTAAACCCTACACCCTCATCCATATCTATCTCCCTCTCTTTATTTCTCTTAGAAACCTTTCATCTCTACTCTCTATCTAACCTATCCCTATCTATACCTCTTTGTCTACCTCCCTCCTCTCTCTCAATCTCTCCACCTTCCTCTTGCTCTCTTTCCCTCTCTATCTACCTCTCTCCTTTCTCAATATCTCCACCTTCCTCCCCCCTCAAGCTCTCTCTCACCTTTCTCTCCCTCCCTAGCTCTCCCACTCTCTCTCCCTCCCTACCTCTCACTCTCTCTCTTCCTTCCTCCCACCCACCTTCTCTCTCTACTTATATATATCTAACATATCCCTCTCTACCTCACTCTCTATCCCTCTCTCCTCCCTCCTCTCTCTGAATCTCTCCACCCTCCTTCCCCCCTCTCTCCCATTCTCTATATCTCACTTCTCCCTCCCTCCCTTCCTCCTTCCCTCCCCCCTCTATCCATATATATCACCGCTCTCTCTCTCTACTTCTCTCTCTCTCTCCATATCTGTCTCTCCCTCCATCCTTCCCTCTCTCTTCCTCTCTCACTCCCCTATCTTTATATCACTCTCTCCTTCCCTCTCTATTCTCTATTTCACCATTCTATCTCTTTCTATTTCTCCCTCTCAATCTCTCCTTCCCTATATATTTCTTTGTATCCACCTCTCTCCATCTATACTTCTCCCTCCCTCCTTTCCTCTCTCCCTCTCTCTCTCTATATATATATACTACCTCTCTCTCCCTCCTTACCTCTCCCTCCCTACCTCTCACTCCCTCCCTCCCTCCTCCCCCCTCCCTATCTATCCTTCCTTATATAATTCTCTCTATCTCTCCCTCTCTCCATATCTACCTCTCCCTTCCTCCTTCCCTATTTGTCTTCCTCTCTCTCAATATCCCATCCTTTCTCCTTCTCTCTTTATTTCTATCTCTCTCTCTCTCTCTCCATATCTACCTCTCCCTCCCTCATTCCCTCTCCCTTTCCCTCTCTCTCCCTTTCTCCCTCTCCCCTAATTCCTATAACCTATAAACTTAACCCTATACCCTCAACCCTATTCATTAAACCCTAAACCCTACACCTTCAAACCTCATCCATATACCGTATACCCTCAACCTTATAACCTAAACCATAAGAATTATCCCTCAACACTATACTTAAAACTTAAATCCTACATTCAACCTTATGCCCTGAACTCTAAACCCTCAATCCTAAACCCAATACCCTCAACCCTATACCCAATATTCTAAACCATAATCCATATAACCTATACACTTAATCCTATACCCTCAACCCTATACCTTAAACCCTAAACCCTACACCCTCAACCCTTGTCCATGTACCCTATACTTGAAGCTTATATCCTAAACCTTGAATATTATCCCTCAACCCTTAACCCTATAGTTAAACCCTAAACCCTACATTCAACCTTATACCCTAAACCCTAAACCCTCAATCCTCAACCCTCAACCCTAAACCTAATACCCTCAACTGTATACCCAATATCCTAAACTTTAATCCCTATACCCTCAATCCTAAACATTTTTTCTCAACCCTATACCTTAAACCATAAACCCTACACCTTCAACCCTCATCCCTATACCCTATACCCTCAGTCGTATAACCTAAACCTTGAACATTATCCCTCAACCATACATTCAACCTTGTATGCTAAACCCTAAATCATAAACCCTCAATCCTATACCCAATATCCTCAATCCTATACCTAGTATTCTAAACCATAATACCTATACCCTATACACTTAACCCTATACCTTCATCCTTGAACACTATCCCTTAACCCTGAACCTTATACCTTAAAGCCTAAACCATACACCCCCAAACCTCAACCCTATACCCTCAACCTTATACCTTAAAGCCTAAACCATACACCCTCAATGCTCAACCCTTAACCCTATACCTTATACCCTAAACCCTAATCCCTATACCCTAGACACTTAAATTTATATCCTCAACCTTATAATTAAACCCTAAACCCTAAAACCTCAACCATAAACCCAGTACCTCAACCTTATACCCAATATCCTAAACCCTAATCCCTAAACCCTATGCAATTAACCTTATACAATCAACCTTGAACACGATCCCTCAACCCTATACCTTAAACCCTAAACCCTACACCCTCAAGCCTCATCCTTATACCCTATACGCTCAACTTTATACCTAATATCATAAAGCCTATACACTTAACCTTATAACCTCAACCCTATACCTTAAAAACTAAACCTTACACCATCAACCCTCACAAGGAAGGAGAGAGAGAGAGAGAGAGAGAGAGAGAGAGAGAGAGAGAGAGAGAGAGAGAGAGAGAGAGAGAGAGAGAGAGAGAGAGAGAGAGAGAGAAGGCTAATAAAGGAAGAGATAAGGGAGAGATATAAGAAGGGGAGGGATGGGGAGATATATATATATATAGAGAGAAGCGAGAGAGGGAAGGAGAGCGATGAAGAAAGAGGGAAAGGAGGCGACAGGAGAGATAGAGAAAGGGAAGAAGGAGATGAGAGAAAGAGGGAAAGGAGGAACAACAAGGAGAGAGAGAGAGAGAGAGAGAGAGATAATTAGAGATGGGAGGAGAGGTAGAGAGAGATAGAGAGAAGTAGAGAGGGAACAAGGGAGGGAGCGAGAGAAGTGAGATAGATAGGTATAGAGAGAGTGTCAAGGAGTGATGGATGGAGAGGTAGGTAGAGAGGGATTAGGGAAATATAGAGTAGAGAGGGTAGGAGAGGGAGAGGTATGGATGGAGAGTGGGAGGTGAGAGAGAAGTGAGATAGAGAGAAATAAAGAGAGTGGTACAAAGTGATGGATGGAGAGGTAGGTAGAGAGGGAGGAAGAGAGAGGGAGGGAGAGAGAGGTGAGATAGAAAAAATAGAGAGAGTGATAGAGGGCGAGGTAGGTAGGGAGAGGGAGAGAGGAGATAAAGATAAGTAGCGAGGAAAGGAGACGTAGAGAGAGGAGAGATAGAGAAAAATAAAGAGGGAATGAGGGATGGAATGAGGGAGGGAGAGAGGAGATAAAGATAAGTAGAGAGGGAAGGAGACATAGAGAGAGGAGAGATAGAGAGAAGTAGAGAGGCAATGAGGGATGGAAGGGGGGAGGAGAGAGAGGTAGGAAGGGAGAGAAATGTGAGATATAGAGGTGTAGAGAGAGAGTGTTAGGGTGTGATGGATGGAGAGGTAGGTAGAGAGAGGTATTGGGAGATAGAGAGTAGATAGGGAAGAAGAGAGGGAGAGAGAAGTATGTAGGGAGAGAGGGAGGTGAGAGAAAGGGGAGATAGAGAGAAATATAGAGAGTGGTAGGGAGTGATGGAGGGATAGGTAGGTAGAGAGAGGGAGAGGGGAGAGAATGAGGAAGGGAGGGAGAGGTAGGGAGGGAGAGAAATGTGAGGTATAAAGGTGTAGAGAGAGGGAGAGAGGAGATAAAGATAAGTGGAGAGGGAAGGAGGCATAAAGAGAGGAGAGATGGAGAGAAATAGAGATGGAATGAGGGATGGAATGGGGGAGGAAGGGAGAGGTAGGGAGGGAGAGAAATGTGAGATACAAAGGTGTAGAGAGAGAGTGGTAAGGTGTGATGGATGTAGAGGTAGGTAGAGAGAGGTATTGGGAGATAGAGAGTAGATAGGGAAGAAGAGAGGGAGAGAGAAGTATATAGGGAGAGAGGGAGGTGAGAGAAAGGGGAGATGGAGAGAAATATAGAGAGTGGTAGAGAGTGATGGAGGGATAGGTAGGTAGAGAGAGGGAGAGGGGAGAGAGAGAGAGAGAGAAGTGGAGAGGGAAGGAGGGGGAGAGAGAGAGATAATTAGAGGGAGAGAGAGAGAAATAAAGGGATGGAGATAGTGAGAGAGGGGTCTAGAGTGTAAGGGATAAACAATGAGTGAGACATAGAGAGAAATAATAAAACTTGTTGATTATTGAAATTTGACATGTTGATTACTGAAATTTGATTGTCTAGAAATTTGTAAGATCTTCCAGAAACTAGAGTTTTCATTATAACTCCTAGAGATCTAAAACCACTCTCAAACATCCTAAATCTATATACATGAAATAATACTTAAAGTATAAGAAAGTAAATGTCCATACATAAATTCCAAATTATAATTTCATGTAAATGTAAATGTTTATTTCATGTTTATTTCATGTATATAGTTTCCCTAAAAGATAAAGAGAAAGAGAAAAAAGAAAAGAAAAAAAATCAGTGTACACCAAAATGCGAGCACATTATAACGTGCTCGCATTTTGCCAATGCATTCACAAACCCTTTTCTTGGATTTTCTTTAGATTTCCAACCCAAAGGCTTGGAGTTCCTTTTCGTACAAAGACGTGTTTTTTCATATTCTATAAAATTTCACACAATCTCGTTTGTGCTAACCATTAAGTTTGCACATGCTTCAAGGTTGAGTAAATTGAACACTTGGGTAATGTTAAGCTCTCTCTTAGCTATTTAACGGTTTTTCACATTTTGAGAATTTTAAGGCTTCCATCTTTAATTTATTTTGTTTGTGTGTTTTGTTTTTGTCAAAAGCCAATGTTTGCTATTTTTACTTTATTTTTTAATCATTCATTGGAATTTCAAATAAATTACATTTTTTAAAACTCGATTTCATTCTACATATATTCAAAATATTTTTTTATTTTCGATTAGTTTTCAAAAATTATAGGTATAGCACGACCAAAATTATGTTTTTCAGGATGTGTCCACTTTGAAAATTAGTAAAAAATCAAATATTCATTAAAAAATTATTAGAAAAATCGGACATAAACTACATGTTGCTAGCTAATTTATCATTGAATAAATTTTAAAATACCAAAAAAAAGTTAACCTTTTGAGGGAGCCACAAAAGACGCTATGTTATATTTTTTGACGAAAACAACACCAATTTTTGTGGCTCCCTTTTTTTAACCCCTTAATCTCTACCATTTTCAAAACAAATAGTAGCTTAGAAAGTAGACTCGGAGTAGTACGAACATTGTTTGTTTTGTATCTTAAAATTTTGAGTGTAACTATCCTCAATTTCTCATCCAAGGTCAATATTTCTTGATTTTAGAAGAAAATTGGCCACTTAAGACCGCTTTTTGGCCCCCCATCTTTCTGCACTTACTCATCAATGTGATTAAACAAATTTATAGTGAGCATTAAAATGTATAGTTTTTGTTAGAATTGATGCATATTTTATTTGTTTAGAACAAAGATAAATTATGGTTTGGTATCCATGTAATAGTTCAAAATGTGTTAAACCATTGTGGTTTCATATTTATTGATATACTAGCCTTGTTACTTGACCTTGTGATATTCATTCACTTTTAAATTAAGATAAATAAACCTAAAATTTAGGTTGGAAATAAAAAAGGCCTTGGAAACAAACTATTTTTTTAGTTATAAAGATGTATCAAGCAGGGGCGTGATAGTCATTGAAGAAATAGGGAGATGTTCCCACCATCATGTAGTTGCTAGGTGACATCCTTTCCAAAATGTAGGTTCATTACATGCAAAAGTTTTGATATTTGAGGGTTATTAGGGGAGAAAGGATTTTTATTTATGAATTATGGTTATAAAAATGATATGGAATGAATAGATCAAAGAGAAAAAAAGAAAAGAAGAGTTAATAGTGTAGAAGTGAAGCACCATACTTAATTGCATGCATTCTCTATAAGTATAAGCAAGTAGAATAACTTTTGTAATCAAATATTTAAGATTGTGTGTCATATATTTTCTAATAAGTGGTTTTTTGTTATTGAAACATTTAGCTATGATCAAGAGGCAAATATAATATATTATCTTACTATGAATAACATCGTTTGCATTGACAAAGACCTTTAAGATCATTAAATAAAATATAGAGCTTAATACTTCTAGACCTATTTAGTCTTATGGAATTCTAAAATCTTAAGGAATGATTATAGACCTTCACAGTCTCATGGAATTATGCAAGGTATATACAATAACATTGACATATAAGGTCTCATAGAATTATACAAAGTTTATGTGATAAAAGTGACTGGTATGGTCACATTTCATTATGAAAAGTTTATGCAGTAATAGTGACCTCAATATTCCTTTTAAAAAACAAATAAAATCCAAACATAGATAGACCTAAATGGTATTTTATATTGAATTTATAGAAGTCAAAGATGGATAGACCTAAAATATTTTTTAAACAAAATGTATACAGGTTGAACATGCATATCGCAATATTTACACTAAATTTCCAAAATCCAAAATATTATAACATACTAATTTCAATGCATTGAAATTTAAGACTTCATAGCTCTAGAAAATTAACCCCTTTTTCAAATTTATATAAAGAAAATAGATTAAGGATTAAGGCCCTCTACAATACAATTTAGCATATTAGTCCTTATTAAAGTCTGAAACCATCATACATTCCTATTAAGGTTTATAGAATAAGTTAACTCTAAAGGACTCTAAAACTTTACTAGACTATTTTCTTTTATTCGATTCAATATATGTGCATTCTAGTTTGACATTAAGTAAAGGAAATAGATGAATAAGATTCATATCGGCTCCACTGCAAAATTACCAACCTAACAATGTCAAATTATTTCACCTTGATCCTTCTCTCTACCACTCAAATTCTAGTGTTTCTTTCTTATTTTTCCTCTATATCCTGACCTCACCCTAAAAATTCTCTCTATCACTAATGTGTATTAACTCCCAATCCTTCCTTCACCAGTCTCAAAAGAATGGATATCAACTTAAGTTTGGTGATTTTTTTCTCCATCCAAGTGTAGTACACTCTCTTTAATTCTTATTCATGCATGCCTTATTCCACTTCAAAGCTTACAGCAACTACTTCAAGATTTTTAGATAATCTTATTCTTATAACAATATCCATTATTTCATATATATCCACTTTTATTTAAATGAATTTATGAAAGAGAAAACAAAAAGGAGTTAATAGTGTGGAAGTAGAGCACTATACTTAAGTGCATTCTTTGTAAGCATAAACAAACTATTAAATAGTTTTTATAATTGGATATTCAAAAATATGCAATGTAGTTTCTATATAGTAGATTTTTTTTGTCGAAATATTTGAATTTTCACTATGATGATTTTTTTTATCTTTGCATTTGAGAATTTGGGAAGATAGATTTCCTATTTATTTTTTATTTATGTCACTACTCTTGGTAGGGAACATAGGATATTGGCATGATGTGATGTTTTTTTTTTTAAATGATGAAATTTTTGTACACAACATAACCAATACTGGTTATGTCATATAGATTTAGGGATTTATTATTGTTTGATTTAAATGCATTTTGATAGAATGTGTATACTAATCATATACAGTGGTAATGGTTATTAAATAAGTTATTTGTGGATTTAGTTTCTCTAGTAGTCTCATCTGGTATTTGTCATGTTTATCACTATTATATAAATAGCTCCAAGTATAATATTTGTTGGGTTTTTCCAAAGTCATTTTGACTTGAATGGAGTTGAGGTTTTCAATATTAATCTGGTCTTATATGTTGTAGCTGACCACATATTATTGTTAACTGTTAAATGGGTGGTTTCTTGAGTTTTTAAGGGTCACATGACTTGTTATATTTGGAATTTCTATATTGAAAGGTTTTCTATAAATGTACCAACTATGAATAATAGTCAAAATGGGTAATGGTTGTGTACAATTAAAGGTCATAATTTACCTATTTGAACTTGGTTTCCTAACAAAATAGGGTCTTCTTGGAAATTCAATTAAAGTCACCATAATTGTAAGAATTTGAACTCCATTTTAGTTTCTATTGATTTCTAAAAATAGGCAAGGACTACAGATGATATTATATATTCTTATAAATAAGATTATATAATATAGTGGTCTTCATGTCTTGAATTTAACCTCCTCAAAAATAGTTATGTTTAGATATATATTTATGAGATGATATAATAATAAAGATAATAACACAATTATTCTAAAAGATTAACTTGTGCTATGATTCAATATATGTGTGTAGTCTTATATATATATATATGAACTATTGATACATATATATTTGTATGCATATTTAAGCATACAATTTATGGTGAAATTTAACAATGGCACAAAGTTATATCTGATGAATATTTTATATATGGATTATTATTATTAAATCACAATGCTATGTATTCAACTTGATGAGTATATATGAGATCAAAATATTGAATTTTGTGAACATTATTCTATAGATGATTGAGAGTGGATCATGAAATTGACTATTCAAAATGATTTATTAGTTTTACCATGAAATATGTAAATAGGAAATATGAAGATTGTAATCTAAATGTTTAGCGATCTTTAATATAAGTAACTATAGTTTGATTTGTCATTCTATTTCAAGTGATTAGGTCTATATCAACTTGTTCAATGAATAGGTTGATGTAAATGGTATTACACCTTAAATAAATTATTTTTTATGAATTTTCCTATGTGCATGAAAAAGAGATATAGTGTTATTTATTAATTTGAATTGAATAAGTTGGTTAAGTTAAACTACAAAGTAAATATTATTGTAACAATTTGAAATGAATTCTAGTTGCATTTGTCTTTGTATCATTTTAGGAATATTGTGTACTTTGAGTCAAGTAAGACATAGTATTGTGTGACAATATAAAACACATATCCATGATAAAATGTGTTTCTAGTAAAATATTTATCCATATTAATGCATTGTTGTAGGAGTTGTCAATTCACAACTATATACTATTTTGCATTTTTATTAGATGCCATATAGCTAGAGGTTATCTATGAGAAAAATGCATGTGATAGTGTAGTACTTAGACACATGATTCTCATATTTGCATGGCACTATAGAAACTACCAAAACGTGTCACCCTCATAAAAGTGTAGAGCCACTTGTAGTTGAAAGATGTAAGGACTTCTAGTCTATGGTTTGAGGTAAATCACTCAAATGTTTCTTTCCCTCCACACAACTTGACAAAGCCTATTTTATTGTACTTATTCTAACCATTGATTTTGTGATATTGTTAAGATGTGATCAATGAACAATTATATATTATATATTTTTATTAAAGAAATGATTGCATTATTTTATGAAAATAAAGTTTGTATTCTAAGTGGTTTATTATAAATAGTTGGATTTCAATAAAGATTAATGGTATTTAAGTTAGCTTTATCTTGTTTATATAAGAAAATTATGATGATAAATACATCTTAGTTTCATGTGTTAGTGTTAGGGAAATATCACAATTTAATTAATTTGGGTTATGGCAACAAAAAAGTCCTTTTGATATATTATAAACTCGTGTAATTGTATTTAAAAAAAAATGATAAATTTTTGATATCTAAGTTAGCTCAATCTTGTTTATATAAAAAAAAATGGTGATGAAAATTAATACTTAGTTTCATGTGTTTCATGTCCCTTTTTGATTTTTTTTAAAAAATAACCATTTACTAAAAATAGTAAGTCAACAGGCTCAAGATAGCAAATCAGGAGCTCTCGATAGATTTGAAAATAAAGCTATATTTGGTGGCTTGTTCATGAATAGAATATTATTTTATAACCAAATATATTTTATATTTGATATTTATATCTACATGGGCATGTGATCTTCTTCTTGCTTGTTTTTGGCATTTAGTGGTTTATGACAAGTTGGGACAAGTGGTAGCTTGCATTGAAGTGGAATAAATCATTGGACACTTGGCACCAAAGGCTACACACATTACATGAAAAAGGGAATCTCTCCTTAGTAATGATTTTTTGGTTCATAACTTTGAAATTAAATCTTTTGCAATAAAACATGAATTTGGGCTTCATTTTGGATTATTCTTGTTGTAGATTTTGGATGAGAATTTGCTATTCTTCAAAGGTTGCTAAACCGATGAAGAAAATATATCTAAGGTTGGTAAAACAAAGGGATTAAGGCTCAAGGATATTTTTTTCAAGGGTCTCCAGGTGCAATCATCTAGATATTTCCATTGTGTTGAATGCTCTTTAGTGGGGTATTTTGTATTAGTTTATTTGCAGAATTTTGGTGTAGTTTGCAGTGTATAGTGCATATTTTTGAGTTTTAGATTGTATTGTTTGTGAGAAGAATATTTTGATGTTATTATAGTATTAATATATATAAATTTCTGTTCGAAATATTTTATAAAGATTGGGGTGATTTTATGTGAAGATTGCATAAATTTTGGAGGAGTTTTGGGCTTCCAATTGAGGATCTCTTTGGGTATTTTTTTGTAGATGTCATTTTCTATTACTAGATGTTTATGACATGAAAATTACATAAAACAAACGTAAATTTTCATGTTATTTTTAGTTTTATATCATTCTACAACAGTTGCACATTATTTCAAAACATTTTGGTGAATTTTCTATCCTACCCAATTTGCATCTGCTTTTAATACATAATAGAAACAAAGATCTCCAAAATTTTACAGATTTGTTGTTGTTGTTCACTGATATTATCTGATATATTTATCAGAAAAAAAGATGTAATTCCATGTGGAGATATATAATAAATCATTTGGCTTCAATTGCACATTCCCTGATTTCCATCTGTGCATATTGGTGTTTATTTAAGATTATCTAATTTGTCTGACATCAAGTTTTGTAAAAAATAAGATTTCCAAATTTGAGATAATTTGTTTTATATTATTAATAAAATTTAAGGTTTATTTTAATTGGTACATTACAATGGTATCAGAGATGTGATCTTGCTAGCCTATAGGGTAAATTAAGTTATTGGATGATTGATGTGAACCATGGGTTTCTTCAAATCAATGCTTAAGAGTGGGAGAATGATATAGTCAAACAATGCAAAAGAGGTTTCCAAATGGTATAAAGATTAAATATTTCTAACAAAAAATGAAAATAAGTCTCTTACATTTTTTTAGTATTTAGAAGTCAAAGGAAGAACTATGCCTTGAGATAAGATGATCATAAAATTCTTTGAGGAGTTCAAGATATTTTCTAAATATTTCAAGACTAAAGAATCATTTTATGAGTTCTTCATATGGGTTGGAGAGGAGGAATAACTTGAGAAAGATGAAAAATTAAATTCAAAAGTCATCAAGGAGCAAAGAGTTGAACCAAAAGAACATATGAAAGTTGAGATTCAAGACATATTTGATCCAAACAATGAGGAAGAACAAAAAAATTGCATCCATAAGATTGGAGGTAAAAATCTCTTGGTTGAAAATATCAATTCAAATTATGATAATAATATATTTCAGTTTAATGTTGTTGAAGATCAATATGGGAAAAATAATTTGCAAGAAAATATAGAACTAGGAGATGAACAAATTGCTCTTTTAGAAGTTTTAGTAGAAGAGCTTGATGATTCCAAAAAAGAATCTAAAAAATGTATGCTTTGGAAAACCCTAAGTTGGAAGCTTGGAGTCATCAGAATGAAAGTATTGAGGTTTTTTTTACCATGTAACGCCCCACCATGGAACCTAGGAAGCGTTACACAAAATATCCGAATATTTTTTTTTTTAAACATTAATATCAATAAGTGATAACAACCTAGCATAATCATTCAAGGGCTCCACAACAATGCTACTAAAGTAAATAATGAACATAACACATCCAAGTCCAAATAAATCAAATCAAGAGAATAGTCATTAACAGATTCCATACATCAATAGTTATATTACAAGTTTATTTACAATAAACGAGATTGTGACCAATATCGATACATCAATGTATAATAAAATAAAACCTCAAGAGTGAGTACAATAAAGAATAAGATCACGAGCTGATTTTGACCACATACTCGTCTGATGAACAACTCTGTGAATGACGTGCATCTAGGATCCTACCAAGACAAACATGACATGAACGATATCACCTACAGGGGACCCAATGGAAGATGTGGCACATTCCTCCCAACTTTGTGGAACACGAAAGACCACCCCCCGTGCTAGGATATATAACAGGTCCTCAAGTCAAACAGACGAAAAAGGGACAACATACTACACAAGGTCGACAAAAATGAAATCATAATGACAATAGATCCACATGACAATAGACATACTCCCAGTAGAAAATTTATAAACACAAATGACCTTACACAAGAGACCCGATAGAAGCACAAGGATAGGAGTGTCATCACCATAACAAACACTTCCTAGAGATTACCCATGCAACCACTTCTGAGTCTGGCCCCTAACGGAAGCTACTCCTCCTAGGTACAAATTCTCATACTGAAAAAACAATTAAGCCCTTACAAATGCAAGAGGAAACTTATTTACAAAGATCCAAAGTCATCCTAACCATACAATAAAATTTAAATACCTCAATAAAGAATCACAAAACATTCATGGCTCACATTTTCACATTAGATTCAATACAATACATCCACATAACACTAACCATGAATCAAAAAAACTACTTGTTTCAACCCCGAGAAGACGAAAGCTAAACAACACATTTCAATGCTTAAAGTAAAAATAGCCTCATAAGGAGATAAAATTGAACATAACCAACAAATTTCTTTCAAGAATCCCCCAAACATACCAGTCTAACTCGTAAAACTTAGGTTTATTGGATGAGAAAACAATAGATTTTTCCATAAGATATTGTTTCAAATTCACTATCCTAGATAAGAAGATATTAATAATTCAACACCTTATTGACTCAACACTTATATTTAATACAATTAAATAAGTCCATTTCATCACTTTAAACTTAATGATGCATATGTATTTAATTTATTAAGCCATTTCACAACTAAAAGAGGGATTTAAAATATAATACTTAAATACCTAAGAATAAATGTCATTAATTAAGAGACAATAATGAATAAAAAATGACAAGGTATATTATATGCTTAAAACTAACACTAACCATACTTGCATTATTGATGACTTGGAATTTACATGAAGAAGACAAGACTATTACTCATTTCCTCATTTTATTTTCCCTAAGAAAGAGATAGAACGATTTTATATAAATAAAAAGAAACTATAAATGCTAGCTTTCTAATACCTTAAGTCTCTAATGTCAATACTACCAAAGCGCAAGACATCGATTTGGGATTTTAAACCATGACTCATAAAATTTATATTTACTGAATGAGATGACAATAAATGCTACCTTAGGATGATGATGTTTTTAGTTACACGATCTTATATAGATGAACTTAAGCATTTAAAATATAAATTCATCCTAGCATTATAAGCTAATTTCATGATTCTAATTTTAATAAAACATGTGTATTTAAAGTTACAAATTTATTACACAATTATAAATAAAAATTGCTTAACCACGTATATATTCAATTTCTATAATTCAAATAATTCATAGTGTGTCCTATATATATCATTTGTCATAATATAATAAATTAATATACTTATTTATCTCTGCATTATCTTATGATTTTAAAAATAACCATGAATAAAGAGATGACAAAATTTATTTGCATTGCTAACCAATACTACTTCTTTTTGTAATACCCCTCCATTTTGCTTCTTGTTCGGTTTGCTTTATGCTATGTTTGGTTGCAGCTACTTTGATACTAGATACATTTTGTTATGATGTTTTGAGCGCTATTTATAGAGCGACAAACTATTTTATGTGGTGTGATATGGTTTATCTGATTATTGTTTCACATGTTTTAATGGTTTAATGATGTTAGTAGAGTTAACATGAGATTTTATTATGATGTTAATGTTAGTCTTTGATAGTGTATTGGTGAAGAGGATGGTTTCACATCACTCGCTTGCGAGCGCCCTGTGAATCCTTGATTTCTTCTTCACGATGTGTATTATATGTTGGATATACTATATTATGTTGTTTACTTGGTTTCAGGTTGCAGGTACATGACATCGACTCCACCTGGTTTCACAGGTTTGAGCATGTCGATCCAACGGTTAAGTTGAATGGGAGATAGTAGCTAGGTAACATTGTCAGGTCTATGCCCTAGCCTTAGTGTGTCGTTAGTCTTGATTATTGAGTCATGTTTTACCTTATTTAAATGTTATTTAATTTTGTTAGATGCATTATTATTAAATCAATGTTTAGAATAATTGCATTAGAAAAAGTAGTGATTATGTTATATTAAATTAAAATTATGCTTTGAGGTTATATTTAAAGTTGATAATGAAATTTAATTTAGTTAAATTTTAATTTATTTAATTAATTAAATTTTTAATCTCAAAAGGGTTGAATTTAGTTATTAAATAATTAAAATTAATTAATTAAGTTTATTGGATTAAATTAAATTAAATAAAAAGAAATTGAAAGATATTTGAAAATTACATTTGGAAATTGAAAGAAATTGAAATTGTATTTTAAAGTCAATTTGGGTTTTAGAAAATGGAAAATGAAATTACTATCTAATTTTCAACTTTGCATGCATTGTGATTTAGGGTTGTATAAGATATTTTTTATTTATGGGGAATGCATGTTTTAATATTAAAAAGAGAAGTTTTTGGGTGGAGAATTTCATTTTCATAGCAGTGAAGGATTTTTGGGAAAAATTGCACAGAGAAGGGTTGACACAGTTTTTGGTTTTGGATTTGATTTGAGGAAAGTTAGTTTGCAATTGTTGAAGTTTTTGGATTGGATTCGTTGCACGTTTGAGGAAAATTCAGGAAATCTTTGGAGGAGGCTTGCATCAGAAATTCGTCTTCTTCTGTAGCTTTGAATTCAGGGTTTTGATATGTGTTTTTCTGGTTCTTGTTTTTGTTTAATACAATTTATATTGTTTATGAATCTAATTGTTGAAATTCATTGTTTAAATTAAACCTTAGATAGTGCTTCAACATTTAGGTTGTTGTATGAAGATTTTACCCTTTTGAAAACATTTAGATCTGTTTTTTAAAAACAAACCCTATTAGAAAACTTTCAATAAAAAAATCAAGATCTGTTTATTTTCCTATTTTTATTATTTGAAATTTGAAGTAATGTGTTAAAAGAAATTGATTTTAGAAATGATTTAGATAAAAATCAACTTTTAATCATTTTTGGAATTTAGGAAATCATTCTGAAATTTTTTATTAATTTTCTTGTGATTGGTTATTTTTAATTATTCTGTCAATTTTTCCAGTCAGCAATTCTAAGTAAATTTATATATATTTATTATTAAATGTATTACATATTTCGTAAATATGCATACATAAAATATATATAAATATATATATATAGGATTGTTATGTTGATTAATTTTTTTATTTTTTTTTGGGGAAAGTCTTCTCGAATTTAATACATAGGCCATCAATGGCAAAATTTTGGGTTTCTGTGTCCCTTTTTAAAAAAATTAAAATAAAATAAAAATAAAAATAAAACAAAGTTGATTTAGTGGACGGTGGCCATGACCCCACCGCCCACTGCACCTGTGCAAACATGGGGAAAGCGTTGCGCATGGGCTAGCGCGCCCACCATTTAGGGGGACGCGTTGTCCCATGGGAAGCGTTGCCCCCAAGTTCTGGGGTAGGCGGTTGTACATGGTGTACAGTCTGCGCCCCAACTTCTATTCAAAGGCTTTTTATTATTATTATTAATTAAGTCTGCAGAATTTGTTAAATTTGTCTGCCCTTTAATGGGATGCAGATTTCAAGATTAACTTTATTTTATTTTAAATTTATTTAATATACATAAATATATTATATATATATATGATGTCTAATATATATATATATATATATTAATATATTTATTAGATTTTTATGCATTTATATGTTTATGAGATTATTAATATGGTTTTAAAAATAAAGCAATTTGGTATTTATTATGAAATGATAATTGAAACGTTTAATGTATATATATATATTATCTTATAAATATATAGTTAAATATATTAATATATATTTAATGTATATAGCATGTGTATATACATTTAAGTGTATATTTTCCTTTTCATCTTATTTTATTTTGTTGTTTGCAAATAAAGTATTATTATTGATTTAAAAGAAATGATTAGTATGCATGGAGATCTTAAATGATAAGTTTTGATTGCATGGTCAAATAGATAAGAAAAAAAAGATATTTTTATAAATTGTATGTTTTATATAGAAAATTGAAAGAACTTTAGACTTTGGATAGAAAATTGAAAAGATTATTTGCAATAGTTGTATATTGTATTAAAAGTAAATTTAGGAAATAATTATATTGAAGAAGGCAAATATTTATTTTATTTTATTTATTTCCATTAGAGCAATTTAATTGTTGTGATTGGAATATGAAAGAGTTATGGATTTAGAATATCTGAAAATAGTAATATTCTCCATGGTTGCCTTAGATGTTTTATTTCTGTGTATTTTGCATAGGTATGTGAGTTAAATTGTTTAAGATTGCCTTTTTTATGAAAATGGAAAAAGGGGTATATGAGTAATTGTGTTAACCCTATGATCGTGCTTTGACTTTGTCATTGTTTCTATTGAATGAGTATGGATTTAGGAAATCCAAATATTAGATTTGAATAAGGACTTGAATGCTTGTTGTAGCTATGTCGTCAAGTTGCATTGTGGGTTTTGGGATTTAGTGTTAGTCCAAAATTGTAAGTCTTCCAGAAGAACTTAGAGGACAAGGGTTGTCAAAATTTTATGTCAACCATTTGTTTTCCCTTGGGTAGTGCATGGCATCTTTTCAATTTTACTCGGTTTCCACGAATGGGGATGTTTTGTACCTCCTATGAAAGGAGTGGACTACATGTGTTTGTTGCCTCCAAGATGTTTGGAGTGAATTGTATTATTTGTTTCCTCCTTGTGTTGGAGTGGTTATGATGCCTAGGTTGTATGCACTTGCGATTCCCTTGGTGATTAGTTTGTTTGTGTTGTCCATTAGAAGAGTGGCTTTTGTTAGGCATCAGAGCCCAAAGAGGTAAACCGAGTAACCTTCAGAAGTTATGTAAACAAGTGATAATTAAAGTAATGTACTTAGAATATTAGGACTAACTTCACACTAATCAAGATAATTTATCCTCACTCATAGACACAAGGGATTGTTTAGACTTGGGATGAGTGGGTAGGCCTGAAATGGCATAGTCATCTATCTTGTCAGTACGAGAGGCATTTGATGCCGCATGAGTGAGTATGTGGGCCGGGATTCGGTTGAGGTCACTAGGATTATCGGAGCCTATGAAGAATGCCCAGAGGAGATCTCATGACTACTATGCGATGACACTCTATCTAGGACAACAGTTGCTTATTGTTTTCTATGTGTGGTTTTTTGAACATACTTGACCTATTTTATGTCTGGAAGCAATGTGATCTATGTCAGTGATGTGAGAGTTGTATTTGTATTGTGCATGTGTTGGTTGAGTCAGTTTGTGTTAGTATGAGTCTGCCTTTGGTTAGAGGTAGTAGATTCTTTGTCCATGTTACTTTGTTACTATCTCCTAGCATGGGGGGTGGGCCTTTGGGTACCACTTGGTTGGGTGGAACATGCACCATACACCGTTGGGTCCCCATTGATCTTCAGTTCCTAGAGGTGAGACATCTAGTTGGATAGCTCACAGATCTTGTTTTGATTTCTAGCACTATTGTATTTCATTTGTAATGAGTTGTTTTTACCCCTCTTGTATTTATGAGGTGGATTTATGTAATTGTAACACTTATATATTTATGACTCATTCTGGAAATGAGTGTTGTATCAGTTATTCTTGTAATGGATATATCTTATGGATGTTATCTTCTTATCTTAGTATTTATTTATGTTGAATGAATGCTTACTACTTGAGTTATTAAATGCAGTGTAATTTAATTGATGTATGTTAATGGGGATTTAAGTAATCTCGATTACGTAGACTTAGGGGATGCTGTCAATTATAGATGAACATGTATGTTTGATTCACCTTAAAAAAATAAATTAGTACACTTTTATAGTGAATTGAAACTTCCTCTAGGGTTGCGTGGTGGGGCATTACACTTTCACTTATTCGGTGTTTTATATAATAAAGATACAATGAAGGAACTTCACCAACGGTATCACTAACACTCAAATACTATACAACTATCTAATTTTCACTTTTGATTTCCATCTGATACTATAACTTTAGAGAATAAGAGTAAACTCGTGACCACCTAAGCAATCTCAACAATGGATAGACATCCAAATTATACATAGACAATAATACATGTCCACATAGCTAAAGGTAAACATAGTACACAACACATGCAAATGGTACGATGAACATAAGAACACCTTAAGCCTTCACAATCTACCATACATAAATTAAGAAGAGATCAACAGGAATATTGAAAAGTAATACTAGCATGCAAGATGGTCTGAATAGGAAGATTACAACCAAATTCTAAATGAAACAACTAAAGCATGCATGCTAACTTACAAAATGAGTAGAAGAAATTCACATGCATTTTAAAAGTAATGTTAAGTGATAGCACACATACTTACAAGTATGTAATCTTCACATGGGTAACACCGAAATTAAGAGATAGATCTAGATTGTAATAAGGAAGTTATTTTATAGACACATATGGACATTAAAAGAGCTCATGAATTCCTACAAACAATCAAAGAACAAACGCATGCTGAAAGGTTTCAAAAGATATGCAACCAATTCATGAACCACACACGCAGGCCGATAGAAAATAAAGCCTGATCAACAATGGGAAATCTGCGATCATGTCCATCCAACATGATCACAAGGTTGCAAGACTTATAATGAACTTCTAACAGAAAAATTGCTAACTAGTTTCTATGGCTCAGAGGGTAAGGTTTGAGATGCCTACTAATTCAAATTTTATTGGATGCTGCCTTTCATGCAATTGATATCTTTCCTAAATGAATATAAGATGAATTTGTTTCAAAAGGAAAAGTTGATAGAAGAACCACATATGGATTCAAAGAGAAATAACTGTATCTGAGTAAACACAAACATAGGCAGGGGATGGTCTTCAAATTCAAAGAAATATACTTCAAACATACTGACCTCCATAACCGTAAGAAATAGTATGAATAAAATAAAGCCTTAGCAAGGCCCATTCAGATTATGATTTGATCTCTTTAGATTAAATGTTTTTTTTTTTTGACAATAAGAAGATAACTTGCATGCATCCAAGAAGGCAAGATGGGAAGAGAAAATCACCAGAAGCATTGACAAAATACTAATGTTGTAGTCAAGCACAAATTACTAAGAAGACAACGAAGGAGTAAACACGAAAATTCCCTGACCTAGACAGAGGAATTGAAATTGGCCAACAAGACTGTATGCAACTAAGGTAGAAGTCTCTTAACAAGATGACCACATGGTTAAGCAGCCAACAAAAATTGGTTTAAAATAAAGACCATGATATCCAGTAACATGCATGTGACCATTCTAAAAGCATACTCACCATGCAAAAAGAATAGTGACATATTTTCCATACATTGAACAGAGATGAGGAATTACAAATAATCCACATTAGATCTAAGTTAGACTAACAAGGTTTTCAATATCCTCTTTCCTTTTTTGAGTTTTTACTTAAACACAAATTTTCTAATCTTAGATAGTTTCTTTTTCTATTATTGTGTAGGTTGAAGACAAGATTTCATCGCAAAATACAAAAAAATTGCATCAAGAACTTTGCAAGTTTAATTTTAAAAATATTCAAGAATTTAAAAGAAGAAAACTTGTTGTAAATCTCCCTGGATTCCAAAAATGTACGAGCTCTACCCAAATTGTTTTAGCCACAAAACCTCTTTCATTCCAACCAGCCTTCAGATCTTTTCTTCCATCTTTTCCCCAATATTTCTTTTTTTTTGGAAATCAATTGGCGTCATAAATACAACTCACCCATTCGAATTTTAAATTTGCATGCAATTTAGTCAGCCAGTTTAAATTTTCTAGCATCTTGTTCAAAACAAGATATTTTATAATTTTAATTCACAATAGACAGTTTTAGTTTTCGAAGACATATAAATTGAAAAAGTAAATCAATTACAAATAATTAACCTTTCATAATTAACGTATTTAATATTTCACAATATTCAAAAATAAGTTTTTTTTAAAAATTTAGTCATAGAAATTAGTCATTAATCAACATTATCATTAATTTATATCATAAAATAATCTAAACGAACATTGTGAAAACATGGCAACATGCGACGACCAATGTGCATTATGACAAATGAATGACAACAAGACACCAAGGTAAGACAATGATACTCATTCTTTTCAGAATGATGGTTCATGATAGAGGACAAGACTATTTGCCTTCAACGATTCCATTGGGCCATGGCATGCTCAGACCTAACAAGTAGGTGGAGTCGATGTCTATACCTGAAAGCTGCATCACACTACATGGTCAACTGAAACAACATCATTAACATGAAATATGTCATGAAGAAGAATCACAATGTAGTAGGGCACTCATGGATGAGTACTTCTAAACTATCTTCTTCACCGAATTAACATAAGAAATAGCATCTAAAATCATCCAAATCATAGTATCATAATAAAATTACTGAGCATCATATGTCATCATAATTATGTCATTTTGCAAAAGTAAACAGAGCATTATAACATAAGTGTATCATCAACTAAGTTTCACAATCTGAACAAGCAATCAAAAATATAATACATTAGAGTAACATAGTCTCAAAAAAATCTAAAGATTGTCAACATCTCAAAACAAGTATAATAAATACGTCACAAGGAGGGTCACTACATCCTCCCCCCCTAGGGTAAGGCTTATTCCTGAAAGCCTACTAATACCCCTAGGCCAAACTCCATACAGTCACACATAATCAAGGGTTCCAATTCTAAACCACTTCATGCCTCAACATATAAACAATCATCAACGAAAATCATAGTGCTCTAAGACAAATAAATGTCAATCTAACAATCACATAACCTAGCATAACAAGAATAAAAGCAGAGGAAACAAAATTGAAGGGACCTCCACAGCCTATTGTACCGTAAAATTTTCATGAGCTCTAGAATTAGCTGCTTGTCCACTTCCAACAATTTCCACATTTGTAACTTGATGCTCTATCCGTCAATGATAAACCATTGCAATTATTCCATGAGTCCTCTCTTCTTCATTACATGTTAGCTCTGTAGCTGCCGATCTTCAATTGGTTCTAGCTGTGTTCCTCTGAGAACACTATCTCGCCAAGTGGCCTTGTCGGCCGCAATTGTAACATCGTATACTTCGATCTGTTGTAATATATGTGCTCTGAGCTGACTGGCTAGGATGATGGATTTGTGCTTGTATCCAACTCTTAATCCTCCTATGCGTAAGGCGATCACCCTAGAAACCGAAGACTACTGGGCATACTCTATCAAAAGGAGCACCAACCATCCAATTCCCAACCCCCAAACCTCCACAGGAATGATAGGTGAGCGGAGAACGCGCTCTCAAAATGTCCAACAAAAGTCTTGCTAAGCTAGAAATGTTTCTCCTAGGGATCTTTACACCATCCAAGAGAGGAGTCACAACCAAAAGGTGAAACTATCTTACGGA
The DNA here is from genome assembly GCA_007115665.2 of Sequoiadendron giganteum. Lineage (NCBI taxonomy): Eukaryota > Viridiplantae > Streptophyta > Pinopsida > Cupressales > Cupressaceae > Sequoiadendron > Sequoiadendron giganteum. The sequence goes on from CM021106.1 coordinate 552,687,243, forward strand.
AACTCAGAAATAAAACATCATACCCATATACATAAACATATGCACACCGATAAACAACATCGAAAATCACAACATAAGGCCACACAAGGGTCCATCCGGACACCGAAAAGCAGCATACCAATCCGTGATAGAAGAATCCATGAACCAAGAGAAAATAACTATCTCAAAATAATCAACATCACAATCAGTGGTTTGATGGTGTTAGGCCACACGTAAGGCAAGACCATCCAAACAAGACCACAATGACTTGTCTCTTGTTGTGTAAGGTAATTAGCCTCCAAGAGATAGTCATCACACATAGGTGAGTAGTGGGTTCTAGTTGCATAACAATCTCACATACCCCCATCCTCTATGTTTCCTATGTCTAATTCCTCGTATACTCTCACCAAGTTTGTCTCATACATCCTTGGAGAGGAATCACAATATGACACATAACAGACATTGAAAACAACAAAGATAAAAAAATTGGCCACCAAGTTCATAAAGAAGAGAAAATTAAAGTTTAATTCCAACAATAAGGCCATAAATACACATAATTTCAACATTGAATCATTATATAACCACTAGGGTTATAAGAAAATAGGATCACAAGTCATGGATAAACCTTCACAATCAAGTGTAAACAAAGTGTTGGCCCACACAATCAACTGAAAAATCATCAATAATCAAAAAGAAAATTCACAATCTTAAAAATTGTGCTATACAATACTATGTGACTAGATACTAGCCACCAAATGAGGAAAGAGGAAACAATGTCCAAATAGAATGATAATAGCCCTGATGTGATGTGGAATGAACATGCCATCCACATGAACCAAATTGTATCCATGAATTATCGAAACATCGTCACTCTACCTGGTCATATGCCAATCGAAAAAGGCATGTACTAATCGCATGCCATGTGGTAGAGTGTCTGAGGGTCCACAGAAATAGGCATGCGCAAAACACACTCCACACATGATACCTCATGGAGAAGACACATGCAGGAACTCACTGAAGCCAGAGGTATACATGGCTAGGGTCTACTCATATGTTACTCGACCAACATGGTCACGACAACCATGAGGATCCCTGTACAAGTGTTTGAGGCCCCATAATGCTCATCGCAGAAGTAGGCTAACAAAGACAATCTCATAATGCACCTTCACATGTCTAGGCATGTGGCATTTTGTAATACAACATCATCACCATGACTATGTCAGAACATGAGTGGGGTGTGGTATTGTATTGCATCATATTGGAATATGAGCAAATACAGTATATCAAAGTATCATCACCAACAGTATGTTAGAACATGAGTGTGGTATGTAATTGTATCTATCACATCATGTCAAAGCATTTGCAAATACACTAAATATATAATGCAATACAATAATATCACTATGGGGCTACCAAGCTTCACCTCTCATACAAACGAGGTTAACTCAATAATTCCAGATCCACACCTTTACAGACGTCCAGGCATAACTAACATACCTATGTTGCTATGCTCAAATCTATGGGGATTAGGTTAACACTTATGGATCAAGTATCCCGATCCATCATAAGGGAAAGTAGTGGGTACAATTCCTCAGGATTGGTTGACCTGAGATGCTCTGCGCCGCAATATGCATATGCTACAAACTCCACCCAAGGAACTTGTGGCTTCTTGTTAGGCCACATGTAAGGTGATACCATCCAAAAAGAACCACAATGAATTGTCTCTTGTTGTGTAAGGTGATTAGCCTTCAAGAGATAGTCATCACACATAGGTGAGTAGTGGGTTCTAGCTACATAATAACCTCACATACCCCCATCCTCTACGTTTCCTACGTCTACTTCCTTGTATACTCTCACCAATTCTGTCTCATACATCCTTGGAGAGGAATCACAATATGACACATAGCCGACATTGAAAACAACAAAGATAACAAGTTTGACCACCAAGTTCATAAAGAAGAGAAAATTAAAGTTAAATTGCAACAATAAGGCCATAAATGCACATAATTTCAACATTGAATCAATTATATAACTGCTAGGGTTATAAGAAAATAAGATCACAAGTCGTGGCTAAACCTTCACAATCAAGTATAAACAAAGTGTCGGCCCACACAATCAACTGAAAAATCATCAATAATCGAAAAGAAAATTCACAATCTTAAAAATTGCACTATACAACACTATGTGACTAGATACTAGCCACCAAACGAGGAAAGAGGAAACAACATCCAACTAGAATGATAATAGCCCTGATGTGGTGTAGAATGAACATGCCATCCGCATGACCCAGAGTGTATCCACGACTTATCAAAACATCGTCACTCTACTTGGTCATACACCAATTGAAAAAGGCATGTACTGGTTGCATGCCACATGGCAGTGTGTCTAAGGGTCCACGAAAATAGGCACACGCAAAACACACTCCACACATGATACGTCATGGAGAAGACACACATAGGAACTCAATGAAGCCAGAGGTATACATGGCTAGGATCTACTCATATGTTACTCGACCAACATGGTCACGACAACCATGAGGATCCCTGTACAAGTGTTTGAGGCCCCATAATGCTCATCGCAGAAGTAGGCTAACAAAGACAATCTCATAATGCACCTTCACATGTCTAGGCATGTGGCATTTTGTAATACAACATCATCACCATGACTATGTCAGAACATGAGTGGGGTGTGGTATTGTATTGCATCATATTGGAATATGAGAAAATACAGTAAATCAAAGCATCATCACCAACACTATGTCAGAACATGAGTTTGGTATGGAATTGTATCTATCACATCATGTCAGAGCATGTGCATATACACTAAATATATAATGCAATATGATAATATCACTATGGGGCTACCGAGCTTCACCTCTCATATAGATGAGGTTAACTCAACAATGCCAGATCCATGCCTTTACGGATGTCGAGGCATAACTAACATACCTATGTTGCTCTGCTCAAATATGTGGGGATTAGGTTAACAATTATGGATCAAGTATATTGATCCATCATAAGGGAAAGTAGTGGGTACATTTCCTCATGATTGGTTGAGCTGAGATGCTCTATGCCGCAATATGTGTACACTACACACTCCACTCAAGGAACTTGTGGCTTCTACTATGCCTTCACGGATTGAGGGTCTAGAGAACCAAAAGAAAAAGAACTAAGTTTGGTTACTCTTATACATAATTTTCAACCACCCATGGTTTGGCCCTTAATAGGGTAACAAAAACACAAATACATACAACGGTATGGTAAATCCCACACCAAAGTGTAACTTTTCCCCATGGATGGGTACCAATTATTACCATCACATGGATACACAAAGCAAGTACAAGTTTTCACAACACTCAAACAAGATACAGTTACTGGTTTCTTATATTTACTGGGGTACAACTACATACATAATTCCATAGGGACAACAATTTCCATAACCATGGAATACGTATCATAACTTTCCATCTATAAACTTATATCAAGTTCCTCCACGCTACTCTCTTCCATAGAGTACATCATGCTAAGGTAAAAGTCATGAACACGTGGTCCCCTTAAAATTCCACTAACATATTCAAAAGGATCACATAGTGAGATCAAGATACCCCAAGTACCTAGTGTATGAAACTAGCGCTCTAATACCAAGCTGTACTACCCCGTTGTGGAGCCTAGGAAGCATTACACAAAATAATCATTTTTTTTTTTTTTAAACATTAATATTAATAAGTGATAACAACCTAGCATGATCAATCAAGGGCTCCACAACAATGATACTAAAGTAATCAATTAACACAACACATCCAAGTCCAAATAACTCAAATCAAGAGAATAGTCATTAATAGATTCCATACATTAATAGTTATATTACAAGTTTGTTTACAATAAACGAGATTGTGACCAATCTCGATACATCAATCTATAATAAAATTAAACATCAAGAGTGAGTACAATAAAGAATAATATCACGAGTCGATGTCAACCACATACTCATCTGACGAACAACTCCGTGAACGACGTGCATCCAGGATCCTGCCAAGACAAACATGACACAAACGATATCACCTATAGGGAACCCAATGGAAGATGTGACACGTTCCTCCCAGCCTTGTGGAATTCGAAATCCCACCCCTATGCTAGGAGATAGAACAGGTCCACAATTCAAATAGATGATAAAGAGACAACATACTACACAAGGTTGACAAACATGACATAATAATGACAATAGATCCACATGACAACAAACATACTCCCAATAGAAAATTTATAAACATAGATGACCTTACACAAGAGACCCGATAGAAGCACAAGAATAGGAGTGTCATCACCATAACAAACACTTTTGAGATGTTACCCATGCAACCACTTCTGGGTTCGGCCCCTAACGGAAGCCACTTCTCCTAGGTACAAATTCTCAAAGCCCTTACACATGCAAGATGAAACTTCTTTACAAAGATCCAAAGTCATCCTAACCATACAATAACATTTAAATACCTCAATAAAGAATCACAAAACATTCATGGCTCACATTTTCACATCAGATTCAATACAATACATCCATGCAACACTAACTATGAATCAACAAAGCTACTTGTTTCAACCACGAGAAGACGAAAGCTAAACAAAATATTTCAATGGTTAAAGTAAGAATATCCTCATAAGGAGATAAAATTGAACATAATCAACAAATTTCTTTCAAGAATCCCCCAAACATACCAATCTAACTCATAATACTTAGGTTCATTGGATGAGAAAACAATAGGTTTTTCCATAAGATATTGTTTCATATTCACTATCCTAGATAAGAAGATACTAATAATTCAACACCTTATTGACCCAACACTTATATTTAATACAATTAAATAAGTCCATTTCATCACTCTAAACTTAACGATGCATATGTATTTAATTTATTAAGCCATTTCACAACTAAAGGAGGGATTTAAAATAGAATACTTAAATACCTAAGAATAAATGTCATTAATTAAGAGACAATAATGAATAAAAAATGACAAGGTATATTACATGCTTAAAACTAATGCTAACCATACTTGCATTATTGATGACTCAGACTTTACATGAAGAAGACAAGACTATTACTCATGACCTCATTTTATTTTCCGTAAGAAAGAGATAGCAAGATTTTATATAAATAAAAAGAAACTATAAATGCTAGCTTTCTAATACCTTAAGTCTCTAGTGTTAATCCTACCAAAGCACAAGACATTGATTTGGGATTTGAAACCATGACTCATGACATTTACATTTATTGAATGAGATGACAATAAATGCTACCTTAGGATGATGATGTTTTTAATTACATGATCTTATATAGATGAAATTAAGCATTTAAAATATAAATTCATCCCAACAGTATAAGCTGATTTCATGATTCTAATTTTAATAAAATATGTGTATTTAAAGTTACAAATTTATTACATAACTATAAATAAAGATTCCTTAACCACATATATATTCAATTTATATAATTCAAATAATTCATAGTGTGTCCTATATATATCATTTTTCATAATATAATCAATTAATATACTTATTTATCTCTGCCTTATCTTATGATTTTAAAAATAACCATGAATTAAGAGATGACAAAGAATTTATTCGCATTGCTAACCAATACTACTTTCACTTATTCAGTGTTTTATATATTAAAGATACAAGCAAGGAACTTCACCAATGGTATCACTAACATACTGACCTCCAGAACCATAAGAAATAGTATGAATAAAATAAATTTATAGCAAGGCCTGTTCAAATTATGATTTGATCTCTTTCCTGATTACTTTTTTTTTTTGACAATAAGAATACAACTTGCATGCATCCAAGCAGGCAAGATGGGAAGAGAAAACCACTAGAAGCATTCACAAAATAATAATATTGTAGTTAGGCACAAATTACCAAGAAGACAATGAAGGAGTAAACACCAAACTTGCCTGACCTGGACAGAGGAATTAAAATTGGCGAACAAGACTATACGCGACTAAGGTAGAAATATCTTAACAAGATGACCACGTGGTTAAGCGGCCAACAAAATTTGGTTTAAAATACATACTATGATATCCAATAACATGTATGTGACCATTCTAAAAGAATACTCAACATGCAAAAATAATAGTGACATATTTTCCATACATTGAACAAAGATGAGGAATTACAAATAATCCACATTAGATCTAAGTTACTCTAACAAGGTTTTCAATATCCTCTTGCCTTTTTTGAGTTTTTACTTAAACATAGATTATCTAATCTCATATGGTTTTGTTTTCTATTATTGTGGAGGTTGAAGACAAGATTTCACCGCAAAATACAAACAAATTGCATCAATAACTTTGCAAGTTTAATTTCAAAAATATTCAAGAATTTAAAAGAAGAAAACCTGGAGTAAATCTCCCTAGATTCCAAAAACGTATGAGCTCTACCCAAATTGTTTAAGCCACAAAACCTCTTTTGTTCCAACTAGCCTTCAAATATTTTCTTCCAACTTTTCCCCAATATTTTCTTTTTCTTTTTCCTTTTTTTTTTGGAAATCAATTTCCATCATAAATACAACTCACCCATTCAACTTTTAAATTTGCATGTAATATAGTCAGCCAGTTTAAATTTTCTAACATCTTGTTCAAAACAGGATATTTTGTAACTTTAATTCACAATAGATAGTTTTAGTTTTTGAAAATATCTAAATTGAAAAAGTAAATCAATTACAAATAATTAACCTTTCACAATTAACATATTTAATATTTCACAATATTCTAAAATAAGATATTTGTTAAATTTAATCATAGCAATTAGTCATTAATCAACATTATCATTAATTTAAATCATAAAATAATCTAAACTAAAATTGTGAAAACATGGCAGCATGCGATGACTAATGTGCATTATGACAAAAAAACGACAACAAGACACTAGGGTAAGACAATGATACTCATTCTTTTTAGAACAATGGTTCATGACAGAGGATAGGACTATCTCCCTTCAACGATTCCATTGGGCCATGGTACGCTCAGACCTGACAAGCAGGTGGAGTTGATGTTTGTACTTGAAAGCTGCATCATAGTACACGGTCAATTGAAACAATATAATTAACATGAAATACACCATGAAGAAGAATCATAGTGTAGCAGGGAACTCACGTATGAGTACTACTAAACTGCCTTCTTCACCAAACTGACGTAAAAAATAGCATCTAAAATCATCCAAATCATAGTATCATCATAAAATTACTGAGCCTCATATGTCATCTTGCAAAATTAAATAGAGAATTATAACATAAGTGTATCATCAACTAAGTTTCACAATCTGAAGAAGTAATCCAAAATATAATACATTAGAGTAACGTAGTATCAAAAACATCTAAATATTGTCAACATCTCAAAATAACTATAATAAATACGTCACCAGGAGGGTCACTGAAAACCATACCTCTAATGGGAAAGATGGATGAACATTTTTATTGCATCCCAAGGTATGATTTGATTTATACTACTATGTCTCTACATGATTTCTATCATTTTGGAAAATTTTCTAAAAAGGAAGATAAAAACAAGGATGTGATTTGCAGTATAGAGAACATGATTTCATTAACCTCAAGTCAAGATTATCTTTGTATATGGGATCCAAGTGATACTCTACCCATATATGATATAAATCAGTTTTCTATAGTTTTGACTTATTCATGCATGGTGGTATGGGACCCTAGTTCCTTTTCTAATGAATCAAAGAGGGGTAATGGTCAAATTTATTTGAAGGATGAAATAATTGATGGGTTTGATATCATAGTCACAAAAAAATATCCATTCTATGTACATGGATAGATAAAGGATTGATTATAACTTTGAAAAAGGGTAAATACTTCTATATTAAGGGTCTACGAGCTGCAATGTTTTTGAGGTTGAAATATTTTTGGGTGATAGACCTTTCATACTTAAAAAGGATCTATATTCTTGACATGCATTTGAATGCAATACTTGTGAAATTTGATAGTTTTATGGAGGTAAGCAACTTATGTTTTGTTGTTTACATTTCTAATTTCTCACATCAATGTGAAGAAGAGTATGGTAATATAGGAGAATTTAAGTGGTAATCATATGTTTTGTTGATTAATAGTATGCAAGTTCTGATTTTATTTGATGGGCATCATAGATCTCTATTCACCAATTCACTACTTCTAAATCAACAAAAGGGAGTTTTCAAATATATGCTTCTAGGTTCATATTTATAGTGGATGATCCAACATTCCATTGGTTGCAAACACTCTAACTTTGTCATATATTTTAATTTGGAAATATGCTACTCCTAGTCATCCATTTGCAGGAAGCATATGAAGTACGAGATCTTGCCTTACTATTTGGTTTTGCAATTTATGGAGTATTGGGTGAGAAATTTTGATTTCATTGGTTATGATAACATTTTCACATTCTTGATATAAATGTCATAGTTCCTTCGCAAGAGGATGCACTAAAACATAAGCAAGTGCAAGATGAAAGCTTAGTAAATGGTCCTCAGAGAGGTGGTTTTAAGTTAGTGTATTTTTAATAAGCTTTACATGGGTATAAGATATAGTCAGTGTTAGTATATTTTGTATGGGCATAATCTATATCCAATGTTGATATTTTGAAATATGGGTTTCTAATTATTGGAATTGTATAAGGGGTATGTTAAAAGAGTAAAGGGGTCTGTAATTTTGAAATTATAGGAAGTGATAAACATATAAGAGATTGTTGAATTTCTATTATTGGAATGATTTTGTAAGAATGTTTTGTATCTAATCGAACCACAACCAGAGGTTTTCTTCTTGGTTCTTTCTTGTCGGTATGCTCTTTTGAACCAGGTTTTGTAATATTTTTATATTTTATTTATATATAATAAATTACAGTGGCTTGCCACTTTTGCTTAAAAATATATATTTTTATTTCCAATAAAGGTTGGGAATATTCTTTGGAACATTTGGATAGATATATTGATGTATATTAACAACAAGAGTTCTTTAAGAAGGCACATTTTTGGGAGATTGGAATCACACTCTTGACTCATGTTTTTCGTGCTCAAATAATTCTCAAAGGGATTTCTCAAGAGGAGTGGAGAGAAGATGAAAAGGTAACTAATTCTCTATATGAAGTTAATATTTGAGCTTTCTCACATGGATCTAATATACTCGATGGTGCTACAAGAAAGAAAATTAATTGGATGTCAGCACAAATATGAGAATTTGAAGAACTTGATCACATGAAGTTCAAAGTTTCAGAGGATAGCTTGGTAAGGTATGACAAAAGGTTTAAAATTGGTCTTTCTTTAAACATATTCAAACATCAATCAACTCTTGATAGTCACATGAAGGAATACTTTGGATGGAGGATTTAGTTGTTTTGGTATTATGGGTTTGATGAGATACAAAAATGGACATCTCAAAAGATGGTGATAGATGACCTTTTCAAAATGTTTGTTTCTTGGCATTCTCTAGTCTTCCATAGAGGTCAAAGTATTTTTCCTGTGTTATATTTTTTGATGATGCATTTATCTCTAAAATTCTAAATGGATTTGTGAAGGAATACAAGTATAAGCCAATGAATAACTCCCAAGAGTTCATCATCTTCCTACAAAATGAGTTATTATTTATATTTTGGTTACTTAGAGTACCATGGAATTATTAATGCTGCTATATGGTCACTCTATTGCTGGATTTTGGATCCTCTAGACCAATCCAAGAGGCTGAAAAATACTTCTCTCAGATTGAGGTAATGTTTGGGTCTTTAGTTATGTATTTTCATAATATGAATCTCAACAATGTAGATGTGAATAGAATAAATTTCTCAAAGGGATGTATTTGTTATGGTAGAAGATACAATGGCTATTATAAAAGTCTTGTTAGAAGCAAAAATCAGATTCATAACATTATCAATTGTATCAAAATTCTCAAGTACAAGTTGCTTATTGACAGTGCATTTATTTCTATAGAACTTAGGCACTATTTATCATGCAGAGAGAGCTTGCTTTGGAAGTGTTTCATGGTGGAGACATTCAAGAAAACCAATAGATCACTTGATTCAGTAGAAGATGTAATAAGATTATACTAACATTTTGAATATTTCACTGAGTGATTAGTGTATGTTAGTTAGAGGACTTAAGGAGTTCATAGATTACCATCAGAAGGGATTGTGGTTTGAAATATAAATGTTAAATTTCTGGTGGAGTATTTGGTGCTGTTATATGATAATTTATTTTTTTATTCATATGTTCTATTACTGTTCCAAATTAGATCCTAAATTTGCATCAAGTAACCTTCTAGTACAGGAAAATTTTGAAGTAGTTTATGATGTATCCTATGGGGAAGGCAAAGTTTGAAGTAGTTTATGATGTATCCTATGGGGAATGTCCCTATAACTTCAAGGTAAAAGAGGTGATTCATTTTGAATTGTATATTACATTTAATGAAAGGATTATTTTTTGTTTAAGCCCTCTTATAGGCTACAATAATAAGATTTATATATTTGAGGAAGATTGCATGATTTTTTGGTCTAGTTTCCTTGGTGACCGTGCACATACATAGTTCCAAAAAGGAGTTGAAAAGAGAATGTTATTAATTCAAAAATATGTAACCTGAATACTACAAGACCTTAGGGGATATGGAATAAGAGGTTACACAATCCATACCATCTTCACAAAATTTCTAGAGCAAAGGTATTCTTTCTCATAAAATTTTAGCATGCTTGAGATGAAGATGCAATTTCACACAGCCAGAAGATCAAACTCTATTTTGCAGAATGCAATGTTTGGTCATTTTGGGAATCATTGTTACAATTTCTTGAGGGAAAGAAATTTTTGGAAGGGATTACTTGTCATGTCCCTTTTCAAAATTTTCTAAAAATAACCATTTACTAAAAATAATAAATCGACGGGCTCAAAATAGAAAATTAGGGGCTCTCGATAGATTGGAAAATAAAATTATATTTGGTGACTTTTTCATGAATAGAATATTATTTTATAACCAAATATATTTTATATTAATATCTATCTCTACGTGGGCATGGGATCTTCTTCTTGCTTTTTTTTGGCATTTAGTGGTTTATGACAAGCTCTAGGACAAATGGTAGCTTGCATTGAAGTGGAAGAAATCAATGGGCACTTGGCACCAAAGGTTACATGAATTAAATGAAAAAGGGAATATCTCCTTGGTTGTGATTTTTGGGTTCCTAACTAGGGATGATAAAATGTGCAGGAAGATCAACTCAAATAGTTTCATGTTGTTAGCATGAAAGTTAGTTTAAATCAACAAATTTATCATCCCTATGAAACTAATGAGTAGAAAAACAAGTTAAATAGAAGCATATAGTAAATATAATTAAACCTTATCCCATGGTGGATTGGTTCCACCTTGTTGTGTAGTAAGCAGCCCTTTCCCAATCCTTGAACAAGCTGAATGATGGTATGAGTAAGATTAATTCTCAAATGAAGAGAATAACCTTGCATGAAGATGTGGAATGAAGGTAAATTTGAGCATGGTAGGTTTACTCAAAGCTGTGTGTTCTCAAATGAGGAGATAAGCCTCCAATTTATAGATTTCCAAAATGGAAGAGAGAATGAAATAGAGCAATGTGGGATCATTCAACATCCAATGGCCAAGTTCCACTTGTCAAGATGTGAATGGGTGAGAAATGAGTACATTTTGGTCAATGTGCATGATAAATGCCATTAGGTGGAATTTCAAATTTGAGAAATGACATATGAGAGGGAAAAATGAATGAAATAAATGCCACTTGGCTCAATGCACAAGGACATGTAAGAGGAGTGAATGCCTTGTTGGATGTACAAGTCCACTTGGACTTTTTGAATTCAAATGAGAGAATATTCTCTTTTGATGCTATGTGAGGGAACATAGAGAATTAAATAAATCAAAGTAATTGATTTATTATGCAAGTTGCATTATCTAGAGGATTTTAGTGAGAATGATTAACTTAATCAAGGATTTGATTAATTTAATGAAAAATTAGATGATTTGACAATTTTGACTCAAATAGATGAATTAATTTAAATCAAAATTGAGAAGAAATGATTAACTAAATAAATGGTTTTTTATTTATTTAACCAAAGAGGAATATGTTAGATTAAATCAAATAAGGTTTAATTTATTTAATTTAATAAGAGGACTTTATAGACTTTAATCAAATAAAATAATTTATTTAATTAAATAGAAATACACGGTTAATTAAATTAACTGATTAATTTAATCACTGGAGGAGTAAGACTTAATTTAATGAATAATGATTCATTACATTTAGAGACAAGATATGATGATATGTTGATAGTATGATTCAGGGATAAATATTGTTAGTAATCAGGATCAAGCATGCCAAAATGAATTTGTACATTTTCCAAGTCTACATTTTGCCCCTCTTTGAAGCGATGTACTTGTTGCATTGATTCAAAGAATAAACTGCTATGATCAAAATAAAAAATATTCTTGAATTTTCAAGAGTGCCCCACTGTTGCCCCAGCGGAAGGATGATGCTGGTATATTTCCCCCTCGAGAAATAGAGTGGAAATGCTAACTTTCCAATCGATATCGCGATGAATTGCGAGAGGAGTGGTTCTAATGATTAGAGGATGAAAGATAATTCTTTGATGGAGATAGATCTGATGATGCATAGACAATCGTTGACTATGGGTAGTCTCATGTATATCTTGATCCAACACACCAATTTTAGGTAGAAATGTTTGTAAAGATAGAAATGGAAAGAAGATCCACACAAGATGATGATTGATGATTTTCTTACCAAGAGTTGGGATTTTCAAAGGGCTAATTACTTTATGTTTGATAACACAGATAGGTATGATGCATCAAGGTCTAAAGGACCAGGATGGTATTGTACCTAGTGTGATGGACATTGACTTGACAAAAATATAGGTGTATTCTTGTTCACACTTAGCGGACATACTTCATTCAGGATGTAGTTCAAATACTCTAAGCATTTCAAACCAAAACATTGAAAATAAAACCTTCCTATGTGGTCAACAAGATACCTAAAACACCCTTCCTACAAACCAAAAAAAGCACCGATGACTAAGTTATTTTACAAGAGTAACCAACAAGCACATCAGATAAAAAAGATAATAATCCTTGCCCCATTCATTTCTCTCTACATCTGATTTTTTCAGGCATCATCGAGAGGTCCTTGGAATGAGCACAACATAAGATAAGTCAATAAAAGACCAAAATAAAGCAAACCAAACAAGCTAATGTTCTTCATACCGCTAGCCAAGACTAACTACGGTAAGGGGTACCTAATGCTTATGTCCATCTTAGGAAAGCTTCATCCTAGGACATGTTGTGATCAGGGTTTTGGTGGGATTGATTTGGATGATAAGCTATTGGTATTCCAAGTTGACCAACTTGCTGACTTACTAACTCAGACTTTCAAGAATCTAATGATTAGGCGTTGACTTTTGAATCTACTAGACTTGCTTCTAATTGACTTACCAACAGGTGAAGGCGATGAATGATTTTATTAGGAATGATGACTATCGCGGGTGAAAGTGAAGTGAAATAGGTGCACCATTTTGGATTTTTTAGATATTTTGAGGCTATTTTTGGTATTTTGAGATGTTTTGAAAATGTTTTTGGTATTTTCAAGATTTATGAATGTTTTTGGTGTTTTCAAGATTTATGATGAAGAGACTAACTTAAAGACCTATCCTAGGGGTCTCGGGAGCTGATCCATTGATTAGCCTTGCCTACATTATACACACAGAGACCATGTAGTTCGATTGATGACGTACTTGACTCAATGATTAGATAGATTGGAAAACGGATTTCCATTGCGGCGAATGCCTAAGGACTGACCTACAAGTAAAATAGACGGGCAAACGGATTGCCAATGTGGTGGATGCCTGAGGACTGACCCTAACTATCTCGGGGGATGATCAAAGATCAACCTTGCCTATGTTCAAGCTCAAAGACAACGTAGTTTGAACAAGGTGAAATACTGACAAGACTCAATGATGAATTTTTTGAAGATTTTTTGATATTTTTACATGTTTTTGGATTTTTGAATGATTTGGATGTTTTTGGATTTTTGATGAATTTTTGAATGTTTTTGGTTTTTTATTTTTTTGATGTTTTTGAGTTTTTTGATGAATTTTTTGAATGTTTTTGAATTTTTGACGTTTCGAGAAGATTTCAAGAATATACACGAATTTGATCCGATGCCGATACAAGAACATGCCCCCAATGTGGTGCGATAGACTACTTTGATAAAGGCAGAACAAACTAACCTTAGAAATATGCCAAGTAGTACTATGGTGGAATATGATATGGACACCAACTCACGCTATGGTATGGATGCAAGTGGATGGGTTTATGGATGATTAATGAAATGTGATGGAATGGATGAGTGAGTCTTACAGATCCTAGTGGATAGAGAGTGCTTTATTTACACTTGATGCCTGTTTGCCAAGTTTTCACCAAGGTACTTTCCCAAAGCACCACCGAAGTGGTTTTCACTAGAGGACAATTTTTTTCTTTACTGTTTCCAATCCTTTTTTTTATTGTTTTTTATTGTTTTTTATTTTTTATTATTTATTTTGGATTTTTGTATTTTTTCATTTTTTTTGTTGTCGCTAAAATGCCTGTTTTCCAGGTTTTCATCAAGGTAACCATTTTTTCAGGATATTTTTCTAATTTTTTTTGTATTCTTTGTTTCTATACCTTGCAAGTTCTTAGGCATAAAACTTTTTGAGATGACAACTATTCATGGGTTCCTGCAGAGGCTCGCCCTTTGGTGTCAACAACTGATATGCCCCTAATTTATAGCTTGTAGTGATGATGAAAGGTCCTAGCTAGTTGGGTTCAAATTTTCCTTTGCTATCCAGGTTTGGTACATTCTTTTGGTTCTCTTTTAGCACAAGGTCACCGACTTGGATGGTGCGTTGCTTGATCTTCTTGTTGTAGCTATGTTTCAAGTGATTCTGGTAGACCTATAGATGGTTTAGGGCATCCATGTGTCGTTCATCCAATAACTCCAGCTCATTTAGTCTTGTGACCTTGTATCCCTCATTTGTGATGAGGTTTTGCAAAGACATTCTCAGGGATGGGAGCTCAATCTCGATTGGGAGTATAGCTTCTGATCCGTAGATCAGGGGAAATGGGGTGGTGCTTGTTGGCATGTGGATGCTGGTGTGGTAGGCCCATAAGGTGGGGTTTAACTGTAGATGCTAGTCATGACCAAAGTCATTGATTGTTTTCTTAAGGATCTTCAGGATAGTTTTGTTGGTAGCTTTTGCTTGGCGATTGCCTTGTGGGTAATATGGTGTGGAAAAGTGGTGTTGGATTTTAAAATTTTCACACAAGTCACGGATATCCTGATTCTTGAAAGGTGTCTTGTTATAAGAGATAATAGATTGGGGAAGACTATATTGGAAAATGAGGTAGTTTAGGATGAACTTGGATATCTTCTTTCTAGTGATGTAGGTCATGGGAATTGCTTCGACCCATTTTGTGAAATATTTGGTGGCGATGATGATGAATTTGTGGTCGTTAAATGAGGTTGGTGAGATTTTACCTATGAGATCGAGCCCCCATTGGGAAAAGGGCCAAGGTGTAACAATAGGATGTTATTATTGAGCTGGTGTGTGAATGAGATCCCCATGCTGCTGGCATTGTAGACACCTTCTGACAAAGTCATGTGCCTCTCTTTCCATTGTCAGCCAGTAGTATCCGATTCTTAGTAACTTCTTGGCCAAAGTCATACCACTCGAGTGTCAACCGTAAGTGCCATTGTGTACCTTAGTCAAAGTAGTCAAGGCTTCCTCAGGTTTTAAGCAACGTAATAGGGTTCCATCGATGCTTCTACAGAAGAGGGTTTCTCCTAGGATGACAAATCGTAAGGGCCTTTTGACAAAGGTTCACTTGAGGTTCAGGGTAATGTCAGCTAGGAGGACTCCTAATCTCAGATAGGTGTAGATGTCATGATACCAAAGATCAACAGAACCAAAGAGTTCGCATGCATATTCTAACTTTGGTACCTCAAAAGTGGGTACAAGAAGCTACTCTACCAAGATTTCATGTTTCAAGACATTGCGAGGGATATCTAGCAAGGATCCAATCATTGCCATCACATTAATTGCTCTATTGTTTTCCCTCGGTATCTTCTCAAAGGCGATGTCGATAAATGATTCCTTGAGGCTTTCCACCACCTTTTTTTATGGTGTAAGCTTATCATCCTTAGTTTGGTATTCACTGTTACCTTGGTTGATGATAAGTTGTGAGTCTCTGTAAACCTTTAATGCCATGATTCGCCACTGTGTTGCAATTTTGAGACCTATGGTTAAAGCCTTGTACTCTGCAATGTTGTTTGTATAGGGGAATGCTAACTTGTAAGATCTTGGTATACAGTCCCCCTGGGGGGTGATGAAGAATACATCGGCTCCTGATCCATGTTGTGTGTGGGAACCGCCAAAGTATAGTTTCCAATGATCAGCTACACCGAGATTGAAAAGGGACTCATCTGGAAATTCTAATATGAGCGGGTTGTCTTCATATATTGGAGCCTCTACTAGCTGATCTGCAATGACTTGTCCCTTGATTTATTTTCAGTCTACATACTCAATATTATGCTTAGATAGTTTCATAACCCATTTAGCCATTTTTCCCATAAGCATTGCTTTTGATAATAGATACTTGAGGGGGTTTATCTTGGAAATTAGCTTAATTTGATGAGCTAGCATGTAGTGTCTGAATTTTTGGGTTGCAAACACTACTACTAGGAAATATTTTTCTATTGATGTGTAGTTGAGCTCGTGCCCCACCATTGTTCTGCTGATATAGTAAATCACTCGCTTGGTTCCCTTTTCATCATGTTGGGCTAAAAGGGCACCAAGGGCACCCGTTGTTGCTGAGATGTATAGAATTAATGGTTTTCCTATGATCGGTGGCATCAACACAAGTGGTGTAAGTAGATATTCTTTGATTTTGTTGAATGCTTGTTTTCACTTGTCATCCCACCTGAATGCTACTTCCTTGTGGAGAAGGTGTGAATAGGCAATCTGCTTGTCTACCAGTTCTGCTATGAATCTTTAGATGGACTGGAGTCTACCTTGTAATCCTATGAGTTGCTTTAGTGTTCTTGGTGCTCCCATATCAAGGATTGATTTTACCTTTGTAGGATCCACTTCTATCCCTCTCATTGATACTATGTAGCCCAAATTTTTTCCAGATTGTACCCCAAAGAAACATTTCTTTGGGTTGAGCCTGACCTTGTATTTTTCTAGTCAATCAAAAATTGCACTTAAGGTCGCTATGTGGTCTTGCCTCTTCTTTAATTTAGCCAATATATCATCCACATAATCTTCGATTGTTTTGTGGATCATGTCATGGAAGATCAGTGTCATGGCTCTTTGGTATGTAGCCCCTACATTCTTTAACCCAAATGGCATCATGTTCCAATAGTAGGTGCCCCAAGGATATGTGAATGTTGTCTTATGTTGGTCTTCTTTTGTAATAATTATTTGGTTATATCCTGAGAAGCCATCCATCAGTGATAGCATCTCATGTCCAACCATCATATCCACTATCATATCAATGTTGGGTAGTGGAAAATCATCCTTAGGACATGCTTTGTTGAGGTCTCTGAAGTCCATGCAGATGTGGATGCCCCCATTTGGTTTGGAAATAGGTACAAGGTTGGATACCCATTCTAGATAGTCAATTAGGCATATGAAGGCAACATCTAAGAGTTTCTATAATTCTATATTTACGAGAAAATCTATCTATGGGTGCATCTTTCTTAACTTCTGTCTAACTGGATTTTCTCCAGGGTGAACGGCCAAATAGTGAACTACTACTTCAGGATCCAGACCAGGCATGTCAGCATAGGTCCATGCAAAGTTTTCCTTTCTTTCTCTTAAGAATATAGCCAAGAATTCTTGTTCTTTTGTCTGAAGTGTTTGAGCATAGAATGTGATTTGTGGTTATGTCTCTGCTCCCAAGTTGATAGGATTACACTGCTCTACTAGGACCACTGATTTCTCATGATGTAGAGTAGTAGAGGGGAGATTGAATGCTTCATCCTCCAGTGCCTCAGAGAGGTTTTCACCATTGGATGCATCCTTTATTTTTACTGTTATGTGGTTAGAGAGTGCCACACTTTGGTTTTCACTCAATAACCCCGAGCTTCTTCTCGATATTTTTATTTTGCGACCAAGGACTCAATAGTCTCCCCATAATATGCTTGGGTGTCCAATGTGATGTCAAAAACCGTATTGTGATCCCCACATGGAATTGTATCCCTCAGTCCCATGAATTCCAAGAGAGCCTCATCGTTTTTGAATGAGTCTAGAATTGGTGGTCCACGTTGGTCGTGATCGATGACTTGAGGGTGTATTAAGGTGATTTGGTGGGTTTGTTGGCTTGAGTCAACTGGTGAGGTACTAATCATTAGTAGGGTGGAATCCTCAAAGAGCCTAGGAAGGCCCGCTATGGTGTGATCATCATCACTATTGGTGCAAACATCAGTGACGTTAAAGGTGAAATTGTCCAGTGGGATGCCTAGGCAGACGAGTGGTCTAAGGGTAGTTGTTGATACTTGAGGAGAGTTCCTAACTTCCCTACTAGGAGTACCTATTCCACATACGGTTATACTCAGAGGAGTACATCCAAGGCCAAGGTTCCACATTCTTCTTTCTACAATGATGGGTTCCAGCTGCCCATCACTATTCCTTCCAAGGCTTTCGTTCTTGTTATAGCCCATACCAAACATCATTTGCAACCCTCTATTAGTTTCATCCATGGATAGGGTGGGGGTAGGCCTCTCATCTTGGTATAATGTGTTTGAGATGTCTCCCTCATCCACATTTTCTTGATTAAGATACCCCAAAAGACGGAATTCAGAAGGGTTTTCCCTAACAGTGTGGACAGGTGTTTCAGTTGGTTGAGGTTGCCCGTGTGACCTAGGAGATTGTGGCAGCTCTCCTACAACAAATGCATTCCTCTTGATTTTTTAGTCATCGTATCCATTGTCCTGGATCATGTTTTTGATGTCAGATATGGCAGGGATGGTAGGTGTCTCTGTCGTAGAACTGGAGGCGAGGTGAGTTGGGTCGATGTATGAAGTAGATGGCCCTTCATCATTTTTTGAGAGTTGTGGGATTTTATAAAACTTGGCTTCCAAGTTTTTGCAATAAGTGAATGGTTCAGGATCCCCATGTATAGTGAGCTTCTCATTCTGGTACATGAATTTTACGCATTGATGATATGTTGAGGCCACTGCTTTCATTCCATGGATCCATGGATCACCAATGAGGATGTTATATGGTAAGTCAAAGTCAAGGACCTGACAGGTAGTGTCCATAGCTACTGGTCCCACTTGGATGGGGATTTTGATAGTGCCCTAAGACACTCTCTCTTGATCATCATACACCTTTAATGTGATCCTTTTGCTCTTATTAATGGAATCCTCGGTGAATCCCAATTTCTTTATGAGTTTTAGAGAACAAATGTTAAGGCCTGCACCTCCATCCACTAGGACTCTTTTAACTTTCTTTTTATGGATAAGCACGTGAAGGTGGAGTGCGCGGTTATGAGATGGTTGTGGGGGGAAATATTGGCCAGAGAATGTAAGGAGATTTGGGGTAACGATGTTACCAACCATAGCCTGAAACTGCTCTATGTCAAGGGTGGCAAAGATGGTGGACACAACTAATGCTTCATCAAGGTTCTTTCTATTGGCGGCGGAAATTTTCAATAGTTCCATGATGGAGATTTGGGTGGGGGTTCTGTTCAGCTGGTTAATGAAATTGTAGTCATCGGGGATGGATTTTTTTTTAGAAATGGGAGCCTTAGCTGGTGACCCTACAATGGTAACCTTTCCACCATGTGCGGTGACTCCATATTCATTATTGGCTCCTTTGACATTTATGACTGTGACCATTTCATCAACACATCCTACTCTCTCCTCATACACTAGATTAGTGCTAGCATATTTTTTCTTGCCTCTATTGTTCCCTTGATTGTTTCCTTGATTGTGGTTCAGCATCGGATTTGTGTATATTTTTAGATCTTGGTTTCCAGTTGGCTGCTCGACATTGATAACCTTGTCCTCAATGAGGTCTTGAATGATGTTCTTTAGCCTCATGCAATTGATAGTGGTATGTCCTTTGACCTTATGAAAGTCACAAAGGAGGTTCTCATTATACCATGGTGGCTTGGTCATGGGTTCCATGTATTGCTCAGAGTTAGAGACTTTGATCAAGTTTTCCTTGACCAACTTCTTCATTATAGACTTGATAGACTCCCCGAGTGTCGTGAACTTACTCTTGGGGGGATACTTACCTCTGGGAGGTGGTCCTCCTTGATTGTTCAGATTGTTGATTTGGT
Organism: Sequoiadendron giganteum; assembly: GCA_007115665.2. Classification (NCBI taxonomy): domain Eukaryota; kingdom Viridiplantae; phylum Streptophyta; class Pinopsida; order Cupressales; family Cupressaceae; genus Sequoiadendron; species Sequoiadendron giganteum. The sequence continues at coordinate 552,707,601 of CM021106.1, forward strand.
TGGTGAGAGGTGGTTGTTGCTGTGCTATGACCACATTAGTCTGCACATTGTTGTGATTATGATTTTACGATTGATGATGGGTTTGGATGTTCTACTTAGGGGCACTGATGACCACTTTAGCATCGACCATGCCTTCGTATGTGATATTTTTATTCCTCGACCATGTTCGAAGCTTATCATTATAGTTGTTGGATGGGAGGTTATCCTATGGTGGAGTGAATTTTGATGCGCCTCCTCATGCAGTAAGGGCTCTTTCGATGTTGAGTGCCTTTGGGATCAGTTGATCATATGATGTGATGCATTGCATTTTCAATTAGAACGCCAAGTTTTCATCTAGATTGGATATGATGGTGCAAACTTGTTGTTCCTATGGCATGGTCCACTTGCTTTGATTGGCCTTGGATCGCCATCTTTGCAAGAAGGATGCAAATAGCTCTCCTTTTCTTTGTTTGAGTGTTGATAGTTCTTCCAAACTAACATCCACACCCATGTTGAAAGCATAATTCTTAAGAAAACCTTCTATTATTTCCTCGAATGTTTTAATGCCTGTGGGTAGGCGAGAAAACCATTCCATAGCTAGACCAGTCAAACTTTGGGGGAATAGTCGCATTAGATAATTGTCATCATATGCAACCTCCATACAATGCATCTGAAATTCCCTGACATGGTTTTCAAGGTTGCCTATTCCATTATACTTGTCAAATTTGGGTATCTTGAATCCCTTTGGGAACAGTACCATGGTGAGACTTTTGTCGAAAGGATAAGGGCACAAGTTGCCCAATGTTCTTGTCATTTTTCCTACTTGTAAGTCCAATACCTGCTGCGAGAGCAGTTTGATTTGTGTTGCGACATCTTTGTTCAGATCAAGTGGAGGAATGAACGTGTTTTGAGGTATTTGAGGTGTTTGATGGGTGGGAGGAGTACTAGTGGGCAATTGCTACAAGATCTATTTTGCGTTCAAGGTTCACTAGTATGCTTGCATTTAAGTCAACAACGCTTGTTGTTGATCTTGCTATTGTTGTTCCAACAACACTTGTTGTTGGTCCATCTATTGTTCTTCCCATGAAGCCTGCTATTGGTCAAGTTGTTGTTGTGCTAACAAAGCCTATTGTTGGTCTAGCTGTTGTTGTGCCAACAAAGCTTGTTGTTGGTTGAGCTACTGTTGTTCCAACAATGCTTGTTGTTGTACTTGAAAATATTGCAAGGATTACTGGTATGCTTGCAGATGGATTGTTTGCAGTTGCACTTGGTATTGTGCTTGCACCTATTGTTGGGCTTGTGCTTGGGCTTGAGCTTGCATTTGCGCTTATGCTTGGGCTTGAGCTTGTTTCTTTTGTTTGAGTACCCTTTTTTGGTTGGTCTTTTGAATGGTTTGTATTAGAGTGGTGAATGAATTTTCCATGTTGTATTTTGGTGGGATTGGTGGTGGAATGGGAATGACACCAACCATTGTGATAGGTGAAAGGGTTATGGTGGTGATTGAGATATGGATTGTTGGAGGGGTGGTCAAGATGTTCGATCCTTGAGAAGGTATGCTTTGGGATATTTGAGGACCGATTGATGCATTTTTTGTGGTGGTTTGAATGGTCATTGATTGTTGTTGGGATGTTACAAGAAAAAAGAGGGAATTTGATGTGATATTCACATTGCTCGGTTCTGAGAAGCTATCAATGTTTAGGGGAGGAAAAACCAATCTGAGAGGTGATGTGGTTATGAATGAAAATGGGGGAAGAGATGATATGCTACCCTGAAAAGAAAAAGGATCACCAACTCTGGTTGTTCCAAAAAAACCACCTTTTCCTTGTGGTAGAGAAGTTTGTATGTTTGATTGACATGCTGGCGTAGCATGGAATGAAGATGAGCTGGCAGGATTATGAAAGGTGAGTAGTATGGGTGTGATGGATTTACTAGGATATAATTATCCTATGTGGTGTTGATAGCCACCTCTTCGTTGGTCACAAGGCGATGCTTTTGTAACTCTTGAAACATGGCACACCCCTTGTTTACATTCGACAAGGTTGGTGTGATGGCCAAGGTGGTATGAGGAATTTCTCGATTGACATTTGATATTGGGGATGCATTTACAAGAGGCATTTCTGTACTAGTGCTTGTGTCAAGGTAAAAGGGAACTAGACCCCTCCTTCCGCTAATGTGCTTAAGTATTTGAACATGGCACTAACAATTTTATGGTTCTCTAGATTTTGGAACAATTTTATCATTTCAGATTATTTCATCCCCATGTCTTTGTTTGTGATGTCCTCCTCATAGCTCTCCTCTTAAGGATTTTGTGATGATAAAGGAGAGTTACTTGGGGGATTGTTTGATCCCGCAAGGTTTATTTCATAGGTTACCTGACTCATGTCAATGAAAATTGATATTTCACTGATATTTTGCATTTTCTTCTTGTATTGTGATCTTGTTTGAACCATAAAAAATAGAGATCGTTTGATCCCAATCTTTTAGGCCCAAAAGAGAAGAACTAGGGAAGTCAAAGATCAAAGAGGGTGATAATGATGATGGGATGAATGGATGAAGTGAGTGAGTGAAACCTTTTGAAGAAATTTTGAAGGGTTATGCTAAAATAGTAGGACTTAGATTCATTTGTGATGTTTTGACTAGGTGCATTAAGTAAAAAAAAATTGTAGTGAAGTTGTAGTCCCTAAGAAGTTGTGTTATCCTAGGGGAACTTGCACAAGTGGATGAATTGGCTAGGTGTGCTAAGCCAAATCAAGGCGATTGTGAACTAGTAGACCTTAGGAAGTTACGTTATCCTAGAGGAAAATTCATCCAAGAGATTTGACTATTTTGGCTAGGTGTGTTAAGCCAAGATACGGTGATGTTGGTTTAGCCCTTTAAGTTTAGCATGAGTGATTTTTCCAAAGTTCACAAAACATTTTTTGATGGAATGAGATTTGATTAATGGAGGGATGGATGAGGATGACGACTTTCATTTTGGACCTTTACCTAGACACAACTCCTTTTTACAAAACATCGGTGTTGAGGAACATGCTAGACTTCCTATGTGAGGAAAGAAAACCTTTCAAAAAGTTTGAGATTTTGTTGATAGTAGAACGCATACAAATTTGGATTATTCCTTGAAGCCTTTTTATAGAAGATGTGTACTAGTCTTTCTCTGACTTCAAGGAGCATCTCAAGGCATTGTTCATTGGCTTTAGACTTATCCTTTTGAACCTTGGTTTTGGAATCTTGACCTTTCGGGAAATTATTTGGAACAACACATATGAGGTTCAATTTGTCTTTTATCTTGGTTTAATGAATTATTTTTACCAAAGGCACTTGCTTGATTAGGTTTCAAACTATATGTCTAATGTCCCACTTTATTTTTCATCCCACAAGGTCCATTATGTGGAAATCAAGGAAAATAGGGCAAAAGTCTCTTATGTTTAACCTTATTGAAAACAAATGATGATAGAATCCAAGCACTTAGAAACCTCTAAGGATATGATCCCTAGGGAAAGCAAGAGTGCTTAAATTCGTGAAAGGAATTTGTTTCCTAAAAGGGGTTTGAAATTCAGAGGTCTTGTGGATGTTCATTTTGCAAATTTTTCTGGGACCAAGCAATGTATTTTTCACTTCCAAGCACCTTTTACAACCCTAGGATGATGAGACAATATTTTGTTGGGTTCCCACTTGGGTAAATCCAGCTATGCATATTTTGTGTGGATGGCTAAATGCTTGACCACACTGGCTCCCCTCCACAACACACACTTCTCGAGTCAGCCAAGCATTAGTACCCATGAATCTCCCATGGCATACTTTCCATCTCTAAAAAAAAACTGCATGTATAATGTGGGTGGCTTCAAAGGACATGACCTTTTGCACCAACAAAATAGACAAGGATTTTGCCTTTCTAAACAAGGGGTTTTATTTTGAGCATTCCATTCATGGGGGATTATCCAACATCAGGAAGAGTCCATTTCAATCCATCTCATCAGAATAATCCTCGTGATTCTTGAACTTTCCTCAAGAATCCACACTTATATACCGGTTGGAAGTCACTTGGATTTAGCGTGTTCCCGGTTGGGTCATTCCCTTGGGTGAGTACTTTTTCCCACAAGGCAAGCCCTCTAAGTTAAACAAAAGTGAATTAAATTATCCGTAGTTTGATCAACCTTCATTTAGAAACAAAGGGAGAACACTCGCAACTTAGTGTCACGAAAAAGACTTTTGATTCTCAAGATCACCGTGAAGCGCGATAGAAGTGCATACGCCTTTTTAAATGACACTACTTTGCAAAAAGATTACAAGGTACAAAAAAACATGTTCATTTTAAATCCTTCAAAGCAATAATGAGTTATTTTTAAGCACCAAAGGAAATGTGAGATTGCCTTGTTCAATTTTAGCCCAAATTGAAATCTAGTAAATTTCTAAGGTTCAATTTTAACCAAAAGATCAAGTCAAAATGGTTAATTTTAAGCTCCAAAAATAGATGTGAGATGGTTTGAAATTAGGTGAAAAATCTAGCTCAACAAGCATTAAAAAATGCTTTTGTGAATTTCTCCAATCTCGTTTTGTCTTGGCTCGATTCCGATCTTCAACCTTAAAAAAAAATACAAAGTTAATAAAATATTTCATAAAAAATCTCTCATGTATTAATGTCCTAATCATAAGTTATTTAAAAAAAATTGCCATCTCTAAATTTTTTTTATTTAACCCCCTTATAAATGCAAAAAACTTCCTTCCTCGCTATTTATTTCCCAAATTAATCTCCTCTGCTATTTTACTGTAGGCTACGGTATAATGGTTGGCGGCTTCACACAGTCGGCCGAGACCGCTACCGCTATACCTCAGGTGGTCGGATGGAAGACCGTGGTGGCGGTTAGCAATAACAGTCAGGTGGCAGTTAGCATGTTTACCATGCTACCGCTGGTGATTAGGCAGGAGACCACAGTGATGCGGTGACAGTCGAGAAATGGTTATCAGGTTTACTGCGCTACCACAAAGGATTAAGTGATAGACCGTGGTAATGCAGTGATAGTCGCAAAAGGTAGAGAAGTGATTACCATGCTATCACAGAGGGTTAAGTGATAGACCACGGTGATATGGTGAAGACAATGGCAGTTAACCGCAATACCATGAAAGGTTAGGCGATAGACCGCGGTAATGCGGTTAGGACAGTGGTGGCTAACCGCAATACAACGGGGGTTATCAGGTAGACCACGATAATGCAGTGAGGATGGTGGATGGTTACTGTGCTACCATGGGTGCAGGAGGGTTAGCCAATGGTGATGCGATGGACACCGCTCTACTGTGATAGGTATGGTAGAAGGCTGCGGTTAAGCGGTAAGGAATGTCAGAGGCGGAGGAGGTGAAAATAATAATCGCGATATCTCGGGTGGTGGAAGGGTAGGCCACGGTGACATAGTAAGGAGATGAACAACCACAGAGCAGTCAAGATTGGATCACCGTTCTACCACAGGGAGATGGAACGAAGGGCACGGTAACGTAGTAGGTGGTTAGCTTGGTTGCATGGGAAAAAAAATGTGAGGGACAACATGGGAGAAGGAAAAAAAAAAAGACCTGCAACAAAGCCTGTTCGACTTATGATTTTATTATTTCTTAGATTAACTACTTGCAGAATGTATGAACAGTAAGCATAAAAAAAATCACTGACTCGTAATTTTTTTATGTTTCTTAGTCATTGTAATATGCAGAAGTAACAGAACGTAAATAACTGCTTTCGTATGTAATGGTTTGTAAAAGATTTTTTTTTTTAACCTTGCATAATAGAAGAGATGATTGTTAATAAAATAGTTAAACACGCCAAATGAACTGAAACTTCCTGCAACAGGGATACAAGTAAAACTATAAAAAAAAATTCTTCAAGCCCTCCTTCTAGCGCCAAAATGGGGATGATAAAATCCATACGAAGATCGACTCAAACAGTTTCATGTTGTTAGCATGAAAGTTAGTTTAAATCAACAAATTTATCATCCCTATGAAATACTTAATCATATCTAAATATGCAACTAATGAGTAGAAAACAAAGTTAAACATTAGCATATAAGAAATATAATTAAACCGTATCCCATAGTGGATTGGTGCCACCTTGTTGTGTAGTAAGCAACCCTTTCCCAATCCTTGAACAAGCTGAATGATGGTATGAGTAAGATTAATTCTCAAATGAAGAGAATAACCTTGCATGAAGATGTGGAATGAAGGTAAAGTTGAGCATGGTAAGTTTACTCAAAGCTGTGTGTTCTCAAATGAGGAGATAAGCCTCCAATTTATAGTTTTCCAAAATGGAAGAGAGAATGAAATAGAGCAATGTGGGATCATTCAACGTCCAATGGACAAGTGCCACTTGTCAAGATGTGAATGGTTGAGGAATGAACACATTTTGGTCAATGTGCATGATAAATTCCATTAGGTGGAATTTCAAATTTGAGAAATGACATGTGAGAGGGAAAAATGAATGAAATAAATGCCACTTGGCTCAATGCACAAGGACATGTAAGAGGAGTGAATGCCTTGTTGGATGTACAAGTCCACTTGGACTTTTTGAATTCAAATGAGGGAATATTCCCTTTTGATGCTATGTGAGGGAAAATAGAGAATTAAATAAATCAAAGTAATTGATTTATTGTGCAAGTTGCATTATCTAGAGGATTTTAGTGAGAAGGATTAACTTAATCAAGGATTTGATTAATTTAATGAAAAATTAGATGATTTGACAATTTTGACTCAAATAGATGAATAAATTTAAATCAGAATTGAGAAGAAATGATTAACTAAATAAATGGTTTTTTATTTATGTAACCAAAGAGGAATATCTTAGATTAAATCAAATAAGGTTTAATTTATTTAATTTAATAAGAGGACTTTAGAGACTTTAATCAAGTAAAATGATTTATTTAATTAAACATAAATACATGGTTAATTAAATTAACTGATCAATTTAATCACTAGAGGAGTAAGACTTAATTTAATGAATAATGATTCATTACATTTAGAGACAAGATATGATGAGATGTTGAGAGTATGATTCAAGGAGAAATGTTGTTAGTAATCGGGATCAAGCATGCTAAAATGAATTTCTACATTTTCCATGTCTACACTAACATGGAAATTGAAGATTTTTCAATAAAACATGAATTTGAGCTTCATTTTGGATTATTCTTATTGTAGATTTTGGCTGAGTGTTTTCTCTTCTTTAGAAGCTGGTAAAATGATGAAGAAAATATCTATAAGGATGGTAAACCAAGGGGATTTATGCTCAAGGGAAGTGATTTCAAGGGTCTCCATGTGTAATTTTATCTAGAGATTGCCATTGTGACAAATGCTCTTCAGTTGGGTATTTTGTATTAGTTTATTTACAAAATTTTGGTGTAGTTCTGAGTGCATAGTGCATTTTTTTGAGTTTCAGATTGTATTGATGTTGTGAGAATAATATTTTGATGTTATTAAAATATTCATATATGTAAATTTCTTTTGAAAACTTTTTATGAAGATTGGGGTGATTTTGTTTGAAGATTGCATAAATTTCGAAGGAGTTTTGGGCTTCCAGTTGAAGATCTATTTGGGTATTTAGTTGCAGCCATATTTTTCTATTACCAGATATTTATGACAGAAAATTTATGTAATTTTTATGTTATTATCAGTTTTATATCATTCTACAACATTTTCATATCTTTCTGTGTTATTTCAGAATATTTTGGTGAAGTTTTTATCCTACCCAATTTAAATCTACTTTTAGTATAATAGAAATAAAGATCTCCAAACTTGTCAAGATTTTTTGTTGTTTTTCATTGATATTATTTGATATATTTATCATAAAAAATGATGTAATTCCATGTGGAGATATATAATAAATCATTTGGATTCAATTGCACATTTCTCGATTTCCATCTAGTACATGTTGGTGTTTATTTTAGATTACCTGATTTGTCCAACATCAAGTTTGGTAAAAATTAAGATTTATAGATTTGAAATAATTTGTTTTATATTATTAATTAAATTTAAGGTTTACTTTAATTTGGTACATTACAATGTGTATGTTTTAAGGCCATATTGTCATCCTACTAAATTCTTGCTTACTTTTGGGGTGATATAAATTTTGAAATTAATATTTGGTAGGATTTGCTACTTGGAAATTATATATATATATTGAGGTTTGGTTTGAATCAATACCAATCAACATTGATCTTGATCTTTTATATCCTTTATTACCATGATCTCTTAAAGCTAGTGCATATAAGGCCTCAATTTTCATGATTATGATTAGTATGAGAAACATAGGATTCATGTGAACTTGGAAGATAAGGTAAAATTATTTGGCATAACAAGTTAATACATAGATAATCTATGGGCTGGGTCAAGAAATTTTCTTGAAAAATACCCCCTACCCAACCCCCTAAATGAGTCTATTCTCCAACCCTCATTTTTTTAGTTAATATATGCCCATTTAAAAATTAAAATAAAAATAGGAACCCTTTTGATAAGAAAAATAAAATGAACATACCTTTGTATTTTGAAATAACATTAATAATATCATTAGGGAGCTCAAAATAAACAATCCCACCTTCAATTATGGTGCCAGTGTGAAGGGGATTCAATGGATCATCATCCTAGAGGCATTTGAGTTAGTAGCTGTTTTTTCTAACAAGAAGTGAGATCCATTATAATGCCTTGTAATATTAAGGTTGTTGAATTTAAGAGTTGTGTATTCTCATAAGAGTTTACAAAAGATATGATGATATTAGGGGTAGGAAGTAATTATGTTAGAGAGAGATTTCCAATGCCTTTATGTTAGAATGAGTGTTAGATGACGAGGGAGCAATTTATTAGATGAATCTTCCTTTTGAATGATTTTAGAATGTTCGATGTCATTGGTTTTCTTGTGAGCTTCCAAGTTAGCATTGCCATATTCTCTTTCATTTTTATTCAATGCTTAAGGGTTGAGGTGAGACCCACTAGGGTGGTTTCCTTTCACCTTAGACCATGCCATTTTTTGTCATTTTTTATATCATTGTTTGAATTCAAAAAATATATTCTATTTATAAGAGGAACATTGTGGGTATTATCATAATTATGGTTGTGAGGGCAATGAATATTGACCTCCTTTCTAATCTTGCTAAAGAGGCCATAGAATAACAAGGACCATCATCAAGAGTACTTGAATATAATTTTTGAAACAAATGACTTGTAACTACTATTATGACATTTTATTTTCCATCTAATGATTACAAAAATGAATTATGTGTTTTTTTTGATATTTTATATAAGAAATTATCACTATCTATGAATGCTAGTATGTATCAAGTGGGTATAAAATATAAATCTAGTCATATTGATCTGAAAAAATTAAAAACTTACTCTTCTGATCAAACCCATGTAAGAAAAGATTCTTATATTGAAGAAATCAAACCCACAATTCAAGATTGTATTTCTAAGAAATTAGTGAGCATATGCACTCCACAAAAAAAATTCATTCGGTACCACGTAGGACACAAGCATAGTTTATTGGATCTTACATTGGATCTCCACCCACCTAACATTATCCGTTCATTCTCAGGCTACCGAATTTGGGCCCACAAATCACAATGAAAATATATTTCCATCATTATTCTCCCCGGAACTATAATGCCCTGCTAAGTAACCCTAAAGGAAGTTGTAATTAGCTACATAAGCGAACCATTTTATTTTTTTAAAGTGCAATTAACATACACATTCACTTACTAATTAACAACAACCTCTAAGGCAACAAGGTTGAGATTACTAAAATCCACACAAACATCTTACATATAACCATAACATTTAATACTTTATGAAATAACCATCATACAACATAACATAATAAGATAAACATCCAAGATACAATCTCATATTCATTTACATAATCCAATAGTTACATCACTCATTCCTAGAATGAGGCAATAGTACAAAAGAGTTACAGTTACAGAATCTCACCTCATAAACATAAGAGGGATAAAATAACTTATACAATCTAAAATACTACAATGCATAAATAGCTCAAGAACCGTGAGCTGTCCAACTGGATATCTCGCCACCAAGTACTGAAGATAGATGGGGACCCAACGGTTTTGGTGCATGTTCCACCCAACCAAGTGGTACCCGAAGGACCACCCCCCATGCTAGGAGATAGTAACAACGTAACATGGACAAAGATCTACAACCTCTAACCATAGGCAGACTCATACTGACTCAACCAAACAAAAGTACAACATAAGTACAATACAAGTGTAACTCTCACATCACTGACATAGGTCACATTGCTTCCAGACATAAAATAGATCAAGTATGTTCAAAGAACCATACACATAACATAAACACTAACAACAGACAGTTGTCCTAGATAGAGTGTCATCGCACAACTCATAATAAGTTACCCTCTACGGATCTTCATAGGCTCCGGTGATCCTGGTGGCCTCTATCGACCCTTGTCCCTCATACTTACTAGTGTGGAATCAAATACCTCTCGTACAGACAAGATAGGTGACTATGCCATTTCAGGCCTTTCCACTCATTCCAAGCCTTAACTAGCACTTGACTATGAATGAAGCTAGAACTTATCTTTTTAGTGTGTAGTACTCCCCAAATATTCATTTCAATTTTAGTTATCACTTGATTAAACTCTCTTCCATAGGTTACCCAAATCCTACCTCTTCTGCACTCTAGCCCCTAATGGAAGCCACTCTTCTATTCAACAACACACAAACAATCTATCAACCAAGGGAATCACAAGTGCATACAATCAAGGTATCAAAACCACTCCATCACAAGGAGGAACAAATAATAGAACTCACTCCAAATATCTTGGAGGCAACAAACACATAGTCCACTCCTTTCACAGGAGGTACAAAACAACCCCGTTCGTGGAAACTGGGTAACTATTGATAAGACACCAAGCACTACCCAAGGGAAAACAACTAGTTGACATAATGAATTGACAACCCTCTTAGATCCTCTAAAGTTTTCTGGAAGACTTACAAATTTGGACTAACACATAATCCCATATCCCAAAATACCATATGACGACATAGCTACAAAAGCATTTACATCATTAATCAAATCTAATATTTGGATTTCCTAGATCCATACTCAAGCAATAGGTAACGTTTACAAAGGCAAAGGCACGATAACTAGATCATCTGAAATAATCTTAAACCCTATTTCCTCTTTCATAATTGGGAATCTTAAACAATTAAAAACTCCCATCCCTTTACGAATTATGAGGAAATTAAATATAAAAGGCAATCACGAGGGAATCACTACTTTTGGATATTCTAAATCATATCTCATAAATATTCCAATCACACTAATATAACTGCCCAAAATAGAAAATAATTAACTTAAGGTAATTAATTGTCTCTTCATTATAAACAACTCCTTAATTAACTTTTGATACAACATAAAATTATTGCCAATAATCTTTTCAATTTAATCCAGTACAAAATCTGTCTCTTCAACTATCCATTTAAAACATGCAATTTATAAAATAGCTTAAAATATCCTTTTCTATATCTATATGTTCATGCATTCAAAAAATTATCTTAAAAATCTTCATGCAAAAATCATCTACAAGCATCTAAATACAACAACATAAAATATTGCATATATTCTCAATATAAATTACTTATGTAATATATTCGTTAAATGTACCTAATATGTCATCAATGCATAACACAACTATTCTTATATATATTAACATATATATATTCTTTTATTTATACATTAAATATATCTATTTTACCATAACAAAATAATTACATTATATTAATAAAATATATTAATATTCCTTAACTAAATTTTCCAATTGTCTATGTTGTCCAAATATTTAACTACAACTAAAATATTTTATAATTTTATTTCAAAATCTACAAGTTTACAAAATATGCATTTTATTCATTTCATTAACCCACTAACTCAAATGATATATATAATATCCATTTTATTAACTAACTATATTTAATATTTATTATAAACTTTACATTGTAATAAAAATATCATATTAATATTTTTATTAATAACCAAGGACTATTCACCAAACCCTAAGAATCCTTAAGGATTGGTGGCCAAAAGCGAACAAGGGCAAAGGGAAGGGACGGATGAACCAAACTAGTATGCCATTCCTTAAACAATATACAGACGGTCCCTATGTTTGGGGGGCGGCTGTGCATAGCACAGTCGAACCCCAAACATGGGCACGACCTGCTAAACTAAGGGGAGTGTGGAGGGGGCTGCGGAGGCCCTTCCTCCATAGTCATCCCCTCATGGGGGCGGCGGTGGAGGTAGCGCCTCCCATGCCTCCCCAACCCCATACATAAAATCCTGTTGTATATATAAAATCCATGATTTTTCTAATAACAAGTTTTTTTAAAAAAAATTACAAACCCTTCATAATAAGCATCGTACGGACGGTGAAAATTATTTAAATCAATAAATTTTAATATATGTATATTGTATATATATATTATATATATATATATATAAACATATATATATATATATATATATATATATATATATATATATATGTATATAAAATATATATATATATATGTATATAAAATATATATATATATATATAAAACTAATTTCAACAACAAATAAATTGAAGAAATTATGTGAAAAATATTCACCCGTAAGAGAAATTGTAAAACTTTTTCAGAAAAACCAAATTTCATAGAGATTTTACAAATTAATTCTTTTAATCCTTTTTCTTCAATTTCCTAAACAATAAAATAATAATAAAACCTAAATGGATCTAAATTATATTTCAGAAGTTTTTCAAAACAGATTTGTTTTTCCACAGAAGTTTAAATTTTCTAAAACACAATCTAAAGGTATTGTTCAACCTCTAGGTTTGAATCAAATAACAAAACAATCCATTTCCTCAATTACATTAAATTCTACAGAGAATTACACAATTATTCTGAAGAAGTTTCCACAAAAACAAGAGAAGGTTTAAATTTAATTAATTAATTTCTTTCTTCTATTCACAAATTTGTTTTCTCAATAGATTTAACAACAAATTTATCAATCACTACAATTTTGAAAGCATTCAAAGAACAAAACATAAACACAGAAGAAAACCTGATTCCAAAAGCTACAAGCAATGAAAATTTTGATGTTGAGCTTCCTCCAAAGCTTCTCCAGTTCTATCCAACAATTTAATGATTCCAACCAAGAAAACAATCCACAAACACCACAAAGATTTCCAGAATAATTCCAAATAAATCTACAGCCAAATAATTTCCTCAAACCCTCCTCTGTGCAATTTTTCCAAAATTATCCTCTCACACCAGAAGAAGTTTTTCCCTCTTCAAAATTCTCTCTAAGCATGAATTTTGCAACCAGCTCTTAATTCCTAAATTCAACTCACACATGCATGCCTAATTGAAAATATCTTGCACAACCAAATCTGATTTTGCATACAAATTTGAAACTTAAAAATATCTAAATATCAATTATCTCCAAAAATTGAAAACCAACTTTGCTTTTAAAACCCAATTTCAATTTCTAATTAAATTCCAACTTAATTGAAATGAAATTCCAAGTTAATTTTAATTCTTTTATTTCTTTTAATTTTCTTGCATCACATTTAATTAATTAATTCAATTATTTAATAACTAAATTCATCCCTTGGATTAAATTTAATTACTTAAATAAATTAAATATAATTAATTGATTTAAGTATTAACTTTTATCCACATTGCATAATTTAAATTAAATAATCATCAACATGATATAATGCAATTATTCTAAACATCTATTTCCAAAACAAGAATCTTTCAGAATTAAATAACATTAAAGTAAGGCAAACAACAACTCAACACAGATGACTGACGACACACTATGGCTAGGGTGTAGACTTGACACATGTTACCTAGCTACTATCTCCCTTCAACTTAACCATTGGATCGACACGCTCAGACCTATGAAACCAGGTGGAGTTAGTGTCATGTACCTGCAAACTTGAAACATAATAACCAACATCATATCATATAAATAGCATATAATACACACCGTGAAGAGGAAATCATGGAATCACTGGGTGCTCCCAAACGAGTGATGCGAATCCATCCCCTTCACCAATACACTCATCAAAACTGACACTTTCATAATACATCGAATATTCTCATAAGCACTAACATGTTATATCACTAACGCCATTAGACCATTAAAACATGTAACATAAATCATCAGATAAACCAAATCACATCACATAAAATAGTCTATCACTCAATAAATGGTGATCCAATACACACACAAGATAAAGTATCTGAGTATCCAATAACATAAACAAAACAAGACAAGGACACACTGTCCAGTACATAAAGCAAAACAGAGGGGTGTTATAGGAACCACACTTTTCTTGGCTTAACTGCAAGAGAAATCAAGGTTGTCGAGACTAAGTGAATTTTTCCGAAGGAGAGAACGACGAAACCCTAAGTTTTCTACAACTTTTTTTCAGAAGCGTTTTTTTTCAATTCTGGCAGAAGGGAGTCGATGGGAGAAAGGCTTCCATATTATTTTTTTTTCTCCTCTAGCGGCAGTGCTAGGGCATGGGATTGTAGCCAAGTGGCTACGTTTGGAGGGGTTTCTATTGTTGTTGGGGTGTGCATATGGGTGGAGTAATACTTGTTGGTTGGGTATGCTTATGGAAGCGGCCTCTTTAAACAACTCTTTTATTCTTGTGTTGTGGTTGCTACCATTTGGAATGAGGTTAAAAATGGAAGCCCATAATAATAGCTGTGACAGGGATGAAGACTCTGAAGAGGGTCAAAAGGTTAAGCTTAAGGTAAATAGGGATTCATTTGTAGAAGAAAACTTTCAAGCTGGAGAGAATGGAGACAAGGAGACATCAAAAATGGAAGAACAAAAGCAGGAATATGCAGGTAAAATTTTAGAATTTATTCTTCCTGATGATGTAATGGATTGCATTACTGAGTGTCAACACAAATCTATTATTTATTTATTTTTACAAGGGGTTCCTTTAGAAGCTGATTTTGTAAATGGGCAAGGTTAAACTGGGAAAACAAGGGGTGGGAGATTGAAACATTGAGGGGTTTGGGAAAGGATTATGTGGCTTGCAAGTTTAAGCATGCTAAACATGCCCAAATAGTTCTATAGTATGGCACATGGGTCAATTGTGGACAAGTTTGATATTTACAGGCATGGACCTTGGACTTTCACCTAGAAGGGATTTCCAGATCACGATACCCAATGTGGTTGGAGCTTCCATATTTAATTTTTTCCTTCAAGCCCTTTTTATGAGAGATTGTGGCTCAATTAGGTAGAGTCATTTGGTGCAAAAACACTTCTGATAAGTTGGCCAATTTCAGGGTTCATCCCAAGGTGTGTGTTGAGATGGATTTAAATCAACCATTACTTGATAATATTAGGATTATTTGACCAGGATTTGAGTTTTTACAGCCAGTAGTGTATCTTAATAAGCCAAATTCCTATTTTTACTACCGTCAAGAAGGTCATCTGATAATGGATTGTCTAGCCAAAAGGAATAAAATGACTCGGCCCCAAGTTTTAACTCATAATAGTCAAGTACCTATGGAGCATAAAGCCTTAGTTCCTTTCATGCCTAAAGACTCAACTCAGACACGACAATAGTCTAATAGGCCATTAGACACTCAAACTAATAAGGATTCTTATCACAAAATCTCTTCTTATAGATATGCTATGATGGAGGATGGTTGGAGGGTGATTAGGAAGTGTAAAGAACCACCTAATGTTGCTGCTAGGAAAAGTGGTGTCACTGATCAACAAAGGTCTTCCCCCACTTCCTCACATTCGATCAAAAATTCTCGGTCTCATTCTTCCCCTTCTCCACCCCCTGCTATAAGGAAAAGTTCTAGGTCTCCTATTGCTCCTAATGTTGAGTTGGACTCTTGTAATCGATGTCCTTCTTCAAGGCCTAGATCTAGGTCTCCATCTCTCTCTTCTATTGTGCCAGACACTTTTGTTCAATCCATTGCAGTTGCTCAAAAATTTGAGGTGTTGCCAAAAGAGGATGGCCCTTCACTTTCCTCTTTACCATGAATTTTAAAATAATGTCTTGGAATGTAAGAGGGATCTCTCTCTCTCACCATAAATATGGAGTAAAAGATGAGATTGTCAAGTGGAAGCCTGATATTGTGTTCCTTCAAGAGGTTAAACTAGCTGGCTCATGTCTTGCTTGTTCTCTAGCCAACGTTTGGAGAAATGTTGCTTTTTTTCATACATTGCATAGTGAAGGAAGGGGGGGTGATGTCATTGGTTTATCTTCTTGGATCCATAAGTTTTTCATTGATAGAGGTGAGGATCCTTCACATAGCTATGTGTGGGTCCTTACCTTTATTAATGACCAACCTATTGGGTTTTGTTCCATTTATGCTCCTAATTCAGCAAAAGACATAAGTGTTTTATGGGATTGGATGGCTAATAACCTTCCTAATACTGATTGGGTGATAGGTGGGGATTTTAATATGGTCGAATTCCATAAGGATCAAAATTGGAAAAGTCATATTAAACTAAGCAATGAAGAATTTGATAAATGGTTGTCTTGTAGAAACTCAGTGGGGGTGATTGACCCAGCCTACACTAACAACTCCAATTAGGGCTGCAATTGGTTTACATGGTCTAATTGCAAATTTGGAGATGAGAGAAAGTTGAGTAGACTCGACAGATTTTATATCTCTCCTAATCTCCATGTCATCTAGGATACATATGGTTGTAGTGTGAGAGTGGATTATTCTACTACTCTTTTAGATCACTTTCCTATATTTTGTTTCATTTCAGACACTAGTAATAGTAATGTGGAGTCTAATCTGCCCTATAAACTTAATAGTAATGTGGAGTCTAATCTGCCCTATAAACTTAATACTTCTCATCTAAAAATCCTTCTTGTGTGGCTGCACTTGTTTGGATTTGGAATTCTATGCCTAAACCGAGTGAAGGAGAGTCTTATAGGGAGTGGTGGAATTTGGCTATTTGTTGTTGTGTTAAGTTCCTACGTGCTTTTGGTAAGAGACTTGCTTGGCAAAGAAAACGCAAGGAAAAATCATTAAAGGGAAAGCTTGAACATCATAGGAAGCTTCTTAATGTTGATCCCAACAATATTTCCCTTCAATCCTCTATAGCATCTTTAGAGACGCATCTTCAGAAAATTGATTCTTATAGAGGACAAGGAGCAAAAATAAGAGCCAAACTTCATTGGGTTAAGGAAGGTAATAAAGGCTCCAAATATTTCTTTAAATTTCTGAAATATAAACATAAGAAGGAGTACATCAGAGCTATTCAGGATGATTATGGTCATGTGCATACCAATCCTAAAGAGTTTATGAACTTATTTCAAAACTTTTATGAGAAGTTGTTCTAGGAAGAACATCATTGGCTAGATACTCAATCAGTTCTGGAAGACATGATCAAGGACTTTATTCCAAGGAAGGTGGATACCGAGTATAGAAAGTTTCTGGATCGATAAATTTCTATGGAAGATTTAGAACATGTTGTTTTTTCTATGCCTTCGAATAAGAGTCCTGGTATTGATGGGTTATCAGTGGAATTTTTTCAAACAATGTGGCAACACATTAAAGATGACTTCTATTTGGTTTACTTGGAGGCCTTAGCCCAAGGGTCCTTAGGTACCAACATTAATCAGGGGCTTATTAAACTCCTTCCTAAAGGGAAGAATGAAGACTCTATTGCTGGTTGGCATCCTATAACTTTATTGAACACTTCTTATAAAATTATAGCTAAAACTATTGCTTCTAGAATTAAACTAGTGGTGAAAGAGATTGTTATACCTGAACAAACTGGTTTCCTTGGAGGGAGATTTATCCTTGATAACTTGATTCTTGCATGGAAAACTATTGAATGGGCTCAACAATTGGGTCGAGACACTTTAGTGGTGAAGGTGGATTTTGATAAAGCATATGATAGAATGAGATGGAGTTTTATTCTTAAAATGCTTGATTGGCTGGGTTTTGGTCCTAAAATCTGCAAACACATCCAAATATTGTTCAATGAGGGTAATGCTTAGCTAGTGGTTAACAAGGAATTATCAAACTCCTTTCCCTTGAAACGTTCAATAATACAAGGCTGCCCATTATCTCCTTTTCTTTATGTGTTCGTTGTTGATGCTCTTGGGTATTTACTTCAAAAGTATAAGCAAATGAATTTAATAAGGGGTGTTTCAATACCAAATGATGAAGTTGTGCTTAACTCACACTTTTTTGATGATAGCATGCATTTTCTACATAACTAGGAAGAAGAAATTCATAATGTAATGGGGGTTCTTGGACTTTAGTGTGCTATTTCTAGTTCGAAATTAGCTCATCATAAAATTGAGTTTATTATGGTTAAAAGATTGACCCTGTCTAAGAGTGGATACCCAACTAATGGAAACAAATTAAACATGGAGAAATCTCTCGCTACTTGGGGATTCCTTTTGGGCTTGGTGTTACACTTTCTGATATGTGGAATTGGTTTCTTAACAAGTTGAAAAATAAGTTGTCCTCTTGGGGGAATAAATTTTTGTCCTTAGCTGGAAAGATCCAAGTGGTGAATCGTATTTTTTTGGCCTCTCATTTTTATTATTCCTCTTGTTGGATGCCATCTAAAAAGGGTTATGAGGATTTAATAAAAATCATTAAGCAGTTTATGTGGTCTAATTGGAATGGTGAGGTTGGTTTTGAATCAGCCTCTTGGCTTCATTGCATTCAACCTAAATCAAGAGGTGGGTTGGGTTTGTTGGATCCCAAAACCCAAGGAATTTGTTTGGATGCTAAATGGATAGTTAGAGTTGTGGTTGGAAATGAACCTTGGAAGATCTTGGTTCGTTTTCGAATCATGCAGATTGTTGTTAAAAAAAATGGTAATCAATTAGATGGATTGATAAAGTTTTGTTAGCTCCTTTTTTTCAGCTCAAAGCCTCCTTTCCCTTGCAGTCTATATGGAAGGCTTGGCAATTAGTTTGCAATTGTTTAAGCTAGAAAAGTGAATCCTTAAATTAGGGGTTCAATTTTGGTGTTTCATCCATTTGGTGGAATAAAATGGTTCAATATCAAGGACAACCTCTTGCTATTTCTTTTTCGCAACATGCTCTTCATTTATTTAATAAAGGGATTCAACAATTTGGTGATTTATGGGACTTTAATACCTTGGATTGGGCTACATGGCATACCATTAAAAACAAATTTGGTGTTAATGATAAGCTACAAGGTTTTGTTATTTTTTGTGAGAGCATTGGTTCCCATGGATCTGATTATGAAACTTTGTACGCCCTTACATTATAATGCCTTTAAGGATTGGTGGTGGCTGAAAAAAGCTCAAATTTTTTTTTCCTCTAAAAGAGATATATCTTGGCTTGCTTCCTTCAGTGTCTTTAAATCCCATGCTAAATCAGAAATGAAATTGTAATTTCAAAGAAAAGACTTGGAGAGGATTGACTTCTCAAATTTGGAGGTCTAAAGCTGAGGCGAATGCTCAAATCTTGGCCTCAAAATTTTTACACTCAAAGTTACTTGTTGGTGATAGGTTAAGATGTATGATGGTACAATAGATTAAATGCCTCTTTTGTCATTATAATCAAATTTTGAAACATGTTTTTTGGGACTGTGCTTGGGCAAAAAAGAAATGGAATGTTATTTTCAAATCTCTTCTCGCTATCTTCAGGCATAAGTTAAGATGGAAATAAGCCTTATTGGGTTTTGGATTGCATAATAATTTTGTTGCAAATTGTATGAGACATGCTATTTTACTTAATATTTAGAAGACTCGATGCTTGACTATTTTTGCTAAGCATAATGTGCACCAAGAAGCAAAAATGCTAAAATTTTACTCAGATGTTATATTCCAAATTGTTGTGTTGTGCTCTCAATTGCAGGGGGTGCCCAAAGAACAAATGAAAATCAACAACCACTTGGATGAGATAAAGTATCAACTGCTTCAGCTCCATGAAAAAGTCTCACTATGTTCACAACAACTTCAATGTTTGCTTAAATTCAGAATTGAATGTTGTTCTTGAGCCATTTTATGGTTGTCTTGTAATTGTGTTTTTTACCATGTCTTGAGCTTTTGGCTGCTAGGCTATTAGCTATGCAATTATTCTTTTGGTAGCCTTTGTGCTGCCTTATTCTTATTGTACTCTTTTTGCATTGTTTCAATACAAAAAAAAAAAAAAACTGCAATAGAAAACACTAATATAAAACCATACACCTGCTATCACAATTCTATATCATTCATTTGTAGTTTGAGTTGTGTGTTAGAATTGATGTCATCTACTCCTAGCGGCTACATTTAACTTGAAATAAGAGTTTAATATAATTTTATACAATTCAACTTAATAGTAAAAGTATTTTTTTTTTAATAAAAAAAATAAGTTCTTTTTATTTTTTGAATTTCTTAAAAATAGTTATTGGGTTCATAAGAGTAAAGTTCTTTATTTTTTATAAGTTATGGTATAAAATTATTATTGAAATTTTGACCATTAAAAATTATTATTAAATATTTGATCATTGAAGTATGTAATATTTAAAGAGAATGTACTAACACAATATGACTTAATGAATTATTTTTATTTTTATTTATAAAAACACATGTTTACCTTTTCAATTAATTTATATCTCTCATGTAAAAATTGTTATAAAATGAAAAATACCTTTTCAACTAATGATAGTGTATTTAAATAATTTGTTTTGAAATAAAATATATGTGAAAGAAAAATTATAATTTTATATTATATTTACTTTATTGAAGATCATTAATTTTTATTTTAATTGAAAGAATAGTTAGACACTTTCAAATATATAAATGTCATAACATATCTGCATATAGAAAAAAACAACAGCATTTAATGGATTTCAAGTTATGCTTGAATACATTAACAAATACTAAGTAAGAAATTAGGGAATAAATTTCAGTATGAAATAAGAGCTATAGATGTGTAAACTTTAATGTTCAAGAATATATGGGAGAGGACTCATACCTTAATTTCACATCTTTATTTTTTTAAATGAGAAGTTAAATATTTAACACATTTAAAAACTTAAAGTTTTGTTTGAGATTGTGGGTATAAGACTACATCAATTATATCTTTGTTGAATTTTTGAAAACACCTTAAAAAACTGATCAAAATATATACATTGGGACATGTATTATCTACTCTCTTCTATATTACCATATAATTAATTATTTACTTGATATAATTTATGAGAAAAAAAAAACTTTTAATTTATTTTTAAATCACAAAAATAATGACACTAATACTTGATTAAATTCTTTTAAATAAAGTCATTACTACACAACACCATAACAATTATTTAAGTACACTTACCCACTTAATATTTTAATAATAAATATATTGAAAAAGTTTTGATTTAACATTTGAAGTAATCTTTTGAAACTCTATTACTAATGGAATGATAAGATCTCAACCTACAATCTACCACTTAGTCAATTATAATAGAATAAGTGCAAGAATGATTGACATAAAATATGCCTTTTAAAAAGCATATCTTAACACAATAATGAGATGCATTTCTAGACATGTTAAGTTGGACTAAGAGATGAAAAGTTTTCCCTCGTTTTCCTCACTAAACTTTTATTTATTCACTAAGATTTTTTTTATGAGATTTTAAATGTTTTCATTCATGTTAAACTTTTAGTTCTCTCCGTCAAGAGTGAAATTGTTTTCTCTCGTAAACAATAATAAATAAATAAATCATTCAATATGAAAATGGTTCAAAGTTCCTCGAGAGATCTAACACAAGATGCCAAGTCTAAGGAAATTCTAAACTTTGTAAAATATAGCAATAGTTATGTTATACTATGATAATAAATTAAATAAGGTAAGCAATATAGCAATAAAAGATTGACAAATATCTTTCTTTTATTCTTATTTATAGATAAATTTTGATATTAAGAGAATATATATATGTTTTATTAATTATAGTTGTTTTAATGATCTATAAGAGAGTTTTGAAGAAAAAATCAGATTTCAAAACATTAAAACTAATATATTTCTAGTAACAAAAGTGATCACAATAGAATATTAAACTTCAAGTCTTGACATATAGATAAACACTCTGAGTTATGAAGAAACCATGAAAGATGTGACCTTATTTTGTAGTAGTGAGTAAGCATTGCTATTGTTTTCATGAGATAAATATAAGACTTGTTGAGTGCTAGACATCACACTTCACACTTCTCCAGATCTCCTTAACAAGCAAACCAAGTCAATAAGAAAATATGTTATTAAAGTACTACTAATCTATAAATTATAGAAGCATTTCAACTTAATATGCACATAACAAGAATGAAAGATATAACAATCATATGTAAAAGAGATGAAGATATTGATATACCCTAAGAAAAGCCTTCCAAGAAAAACCTAACTTATAAATAACTAAAACCATTTTACTTCCAACATAAAAATTAGCCATAATAGACTATTAGACCCTAAGTATTATTATGGAGATCAACAATCTCAATTAAGAAGAAACCATACAAGATGTGACCTTCTTTAGTAGTAGTGAGGAACCACTATAATTATGCCCATGAGATAAATCCAAGAAAAAATGAAAGTCAAATGTGCCACTCTATGCTTCTGATTATTTCCTCAACAAGAAACTAAACCACAAAGCTCCTCTAACAATGATCAATGTTCAACAAGTGTAAGATGATGAAGTGATGAATATTTTCACCGCAAGCTTCCTATTTATAAAAAAGAGTAACAAACAAGAGGAACTAAATAGAATCTTCTTCCCCACCCTTGCCACCATTATTTATTTCCCTAAGAAAAAAATCAATTCACCCAATATAAAACACACTATTAAGGTTTGATCTAAGCATTTTTCTACTATAAACAATGCCATTCTTATTACTACCAATTAAGATAAATGGTAGTTTCAATTTTTAAACAATAGGGTCATTAATTTGAATCATTAATAAAGTAGGGTTGAGCCTTAGTCTTCTTCTTAGAGGAAAACATAATGTATATTAAGAGCATGGTGTATAAAAAACAATAAAAATAATAGGATTCAATTCAAATAAAGATAAAGTGGATATATAATGATTTATTTTAAAATATTGGACTAATTAACTTAATAAGAGAATTAAGATAATAATTATCTTAGATAGAGGATTCAAGTCTAGATGAATATTAAAAAATATATTAGAATTTTGACAGAGGATAGAGGCTCCTAGCTTTATGTGCAAAAGCTATGTTGAAATGCACACTTGTGGCTTGATTGTTAAATTTTCTATTAGATCTTAATAATTAAGGCTTTAATATATTTAAACAGATCAAAATTTTGATCATGGCCTTGATTTTCCTAATTGTCTCTCTAAATTTTTATATGACCTTAATCCTATAGCTCACGAACCTAATATTGTATCTCACAGCCTTGAGCTTAGTGTTCTTTCACTTTAGAAATATATTCATTTATAAAAATGTAACCTAGGTGGTTCTCTTAAGCACTGATAGGAGTTTCTATTGATTTGAAGAATCTACAAATTATCTTTATTGTTGTTAGCTCTTATTATATTGAGTCAATAATATTTGAACAAGATCAAAGGCACACCACACAAAATATAAATTGTTAGGTATCTATCTTCTTCCATGTAAATTTTAATTTAATAATTCCTCTAGAGAGTAAGAGTTCTTGATTAAATATTATAAACAAATTAAATTTGATTGATCATGTTATTTTCTATCCCATCTAAATGGTCATGAGATTTTTACTTTTATATAGAATTATAACATTTAAATTTGAGTGATTTTGCATGAGTCAATGACTAGTGACTAGTTAAAATTAGGTTGACTTCGGCCCATAGTAAAATTTGATTTTGAAAATTGAAGTTTATAGTTATCTCAGTGGCCTTGATCTAGGATCAATGTCATGCAAGAGGTTAAGGCCTAAGATGAGGAACATAAATATTAGGGATCAAGTCTAGAAAAATGGAGAATAAGGACTAGGTTCATCCACATATAGGATAGAAGCTAAACTCCTACATATAAACAACTAAATTGAATGTTAGATTATTACATGAGAAAAATAGTCAAAACAATTCCAACATAGATGCTAAAAAAAAAGATATCCATGTCTTTTGAATTTACAATATCATATCATATAATTTCCTCAATAAATAATGAAAAAATTCAACAACAATGAGTATGAATTAAATTTGATGATTATATGATTGAATTTATATATTTTTATAATTATAATAAAATATTTTTTGAAGATTTATTGCGCATATTATCAAAATTCTAAATGATTTCAAAATATATATATTTGGTTTGTGTGTTCCCTTTTTTCAATATGAAGTATTCCAATGTTTTAAAGGTAATGATGAATGCATAACTATAAAAATAACATTTAATTATTTTGTGGTCAAATTAAATCTCTATTGATGATATTTTTGAAATTATGAAACAATTCCATTTCTTTTACTTTTCAACTAATTATATTTACTCTAGTAATGTTGATGAATCATGAACCATATGCCAACATTGGCCTTTTAACTTGTAATCAATCCAAGTGAAATTTATCTGTTTTAGCCTCAAATCAAATCAAACTCTCAAGTTGTTATGACTTGTACAAACTCTACTTTCATATTTTATCTTATTATTTGTTTTTATTCTTCACGTCTCTTTTTTATGATAGTGAAGAAGTGCCATAACTTGATTTGTGAAACATGTTGGTAAACCATTATCAAACATATTTGAAAATTAAGATTTATAATTATTTTTCTAATTTTATATATTTAAAATAATTTGTGTAATTAATTCAATATTTAAAATTCTTCTTTTAAGTAACAAAAAATTCTTTCCCTTTTACATGATCTTTTAGACCCACACAAAATTTGTCAAACATGCTACCAACATTCAAACTCAACCAAAATAATTGAAAAAAATTAAGATGGACTTACTAAAAAATTCAAAGAAATCACTGCTGAGAGTCCCGACTCTACAAGTAAGATAAGATCAATAAAATGACTGCTACAACATTCATTGTACCAATACATTATCTGGTTGATAAGATGGACATTGAATCTAACCCTCATATTATTGAGGAATAGGAGTAATAAATGCCATCTTAATCTTTGATAGTTTCTTGTTGTACCAATACATTAGCTAGTGGATAAGATGGACATTGAATCTAACCCTCGTATTATTGAGAAATAAAAGTAATAAATGCCATCTTAATCTTTGATAGTTTCTTTTCCTTATTCTATTCTTGGTACAATTTTTTTTAATTTTGTTCCCTATCATCACTATCATGTGATCTGATCTATGAACTTTGATTTATGGGCTCTTCTATACTGTACTTTGTTCCATATGAATGAATTCTCAATACACCATGATATTGCGTTAATAGTGCTCATGTCTAGATGTTTTGCACTATGTTCATAATGGGTTAATAGCTAGAACTCAAAAAAACAATAATTTATATTTCCAATAACAATAAACTACGAGAGAGGTCTAAATATTTATCTCTAGAAAAAGACAGTCGAAATCAGATGTCTAACTAAATGTGGAGTGAACCATGAAATTTTAAAAGTTCCTGATATCTTCTTGTCTTATGTTTCTCCTTATTTGGAAGTATTCTTTGCATTGAACGATAGACAAAGTAGGCAAGCTCTTTAAAAAATTACAAGTAGAATCATATTTAATTTGGAGTGAAGTGTGAGCCAGCTAGGAAAGGAGACACAAGTAATGGAGGTAATAATGTGGGTAAGCAGTTCGAGAATTAGTGGGCCAAAAAGCTACCTAGGTTTTCCTGCTAGAGAGATGATGAATCTTCTTGTCGTACAGAAGAGGACATAACAATGTTGCTGTCATCAATCTCCCAAGTCTTTCAATCTGTTAGCTCTCTTTATCAAATAGTTCTTGGACTTTGATAAATTTTGCACTGGTTTTACAAGTATTTGACACAAATCCAATCAGTTTCAATTATTTTCCCATTCATATGTGCAGGCTTTACTTTTTCAATTTTGAAATAGCTTTGTTTAGTCAAAACAAAAAATAATTACAGTGTATTCTAGTTAAAAATAATTATGATTACAACTTTAAAGTCCTTTACACAGATTTGTAAGATTTTCTTAAAAAGCTTCAACTCCTAACTTTGATTTGATATTTAGCTTTTTAGGTCAATTTTGATTTATTAAATTATATAGATATTGGTGTTTTGATTTTTATATAAGCAATTGTAATATTAAGAAAGAGTTTATATTTTAATCAGGATTTATCTTTTAGTTAAATTGTTATTATAAGGTGATTTAATCTGTTCAATGTAGATCAATGGTGTAATTAATAAATATACTATTATCCTCATGAATTGAATTCAACCAATTAAATTACAATTTTGGAAAAAGAGAAATTTATTTAATAATAAAATATTTATATTAAAAAAAAATAGAATAATTTCTTTATGTTAGATTCAACCAATTAAAAATAGTTTAACTTTATTAATCCCTGCCATGGAACTATATCATAGGGGTAGTTTTTAAATGACAATTAAATTGTATACTTCTGACCAATCAAAATAATTAAAATATTGTTCGTAAAAAAATGATATAAAGTTTCAAATATTTTAATGATTGAAATTGAACATTTTTAAAGAGAATAAGATAGTAAACAATATTTCTTCATTTTCAAAATGGCATGAATAGGTGAGGAGCAAAGAAAAAATGTTGTAGAAGGGAAGGATGGTGATGGTGAAAATGCTCATTATAGAGAGATGAATCATAAAAGCTTTCAATCAATTGATGTTTCACAAGAGGTTGTAGAGGATATTGAAATGTTGGAAGAATTAACGACTATTTGCAAGATCATTGGCCAAAATTCGATAGAAAAAGGATTAGGGCATGGATTAATAAAAAATAGGGAGCAACAAAGATCATTAAATTTTTGCCAAAGGGTTTCTTTGTGGCAATTTTCCTATCGTATGAAGAAAGGGAGAAGATTCTACAAAGGGGTATATGGAATATGCAGGGACACCCTTTGTATATGTAGAAATGGAGCCCTAACTTCAACCCTATGAAGTTGGATCCATGTGACAAACTAGTTTTGGTTAAAATGTATAATCTTCCTCTAGAGTATTGGGTGGAAGAATGTATTGAGAAGATTGGGAGATCGCTCAACACCCTCATTGATATCGATGGGGATATTATGGATTGAGACTCCTATCTTTATGTTAGTCTCCAGATTGTGACAATTAGAAAAATCCCAAAAGAAATTATACTTTGTGTTGATGGAGCCCACAAGGAATATAAGAAGTTTTATTTGAGATGTTGCAAGAGAGATCACATTGAAGACTCATGCAATCAAAACTTAAAGAAAAATAATGTGTGGAAACCAAAAATACAACCCATCCTTGACAGCGTGTTAGTTGTTTAGAATCAGGAAGCAAAGGGTCTTGAAACTACAGACACATCCTCCACAAGGCCCTCAACTATGGAATATATTGGCAAAGATAATCAGAATCAAAAAGTGGTCAATTCACCTAAAGTTTTAGAAATCCCTATGAATGTTGAGTCAAAGGGCCTGCCTCTTGACACAAAAAGGAACTACCCAACCAACATTGAAAGTAATTCAGTTGGGGTGTTAGAAAAACCCATAAGAATTGTAGAGAAGGGGATGGGAACGATTACTCAACCTATTTAAAAAGGAGAACTCTAGGAAGAAATTGATTTTAAAGTGTCATCTTTTGATGATTTTTTTCTGGAGAGGATGAACTAGAGAAAATTGACCCTAGATCCATTAGTAAATCTATGGCTAAGGCCCTAGGGAAATAAAAATAGGGGAAAGGGAGGAAATCTAACAGGTAGAAAAGAGAGGAGGAGGGCAATGCAAAGGGCCTGATGAGCATCAAAGACTTTTTGAAATCCAAAGTCCAACCAAGGTCTCCCTTGTAGGACAATGAAGGTCCTCATAGGGAATGTTAGGGGTCTATTGACCACTAGAAAATGACGCTTAGTGAAGCATCATTTCAATAAAATAAATGTTGATATCATTTTACTTCAAGAGACTAAGATAGGTTCACAGGAAGGTGAAAGGTTCTCAAAATTTTGTAAAAATAGACTAGGCATTTCTACAACGCAATTGGGTCAGCAGGGGTTTTGGGGATTCTCTAGTCTGTAAATAATGTGGGTATTAATGTGATTGAAGAACATCATAGTTGGTTGCTTTATATGGTGAAATGTAGGTTAAGTGACATTGAATTTCCTTTATTCAATATTTATGGCCTGATCAAGATGAAGGAAAATTTGGTTGTCTAGAACAACATTAAGGAAAATTTCCTAGCTCAGTAATGATAGGGTAATAATGGGTGGTGACTTTAATGCCATCCTAGACTTAGATGAAAAAAGTGGTAGCCCAAATAAGGTGAATAGGGTAATTACTGATTTCAAATAATTTGTTTTTGACACTTTCATGGTGGATTATGTTCCTAGAAATCACATGTATACTTGGACTAATAGGAGGGTGGGTTTCACAAACATCTCGAAGTGGCTAGATAGATTCTTCACTAGTTTGGGTTGGTTGGATGAGTGGTATCAATCTGAATCAAGCATATTGATTATCTCGATTTTCAACCACTATCTAGTGCAATTGGTGTTATAGTTGTGTGAAAGACCTGCCAGTGGATATTTCAAATTTGAATCCATGTGGTGGTAGGACCCAAATTTAATTCATAACATTGAAATATGGTGGAATTAAGGTATTTTTAATGGGACAACCAGCTATTGTTTCTCTAAAAAATTAGCACATGTCAAAAATAGGTTATGAATATGGAATAAAGAATTCCTTTTGAACATATTTTCAAAAAAAGAAAGGGTGGAGTTTGTCCTAGAAGATCAAAATGAAAAGGTAATAAAATTTGGAATGTATAATAATTATTTTGAAAAGAAAAAGGAGCTCAAGATGAGGAATGAAAAAGTTCTTGTGAGAGAGGAGTTGTTCTGGTGTGATAAGTGGATGTGTAATTTTTGTTTTCGTTGGTAGAATTTATAGAATTGGATTTTTTGATGACTCAGTGATAGATTGTGTTGATACCATTACTTATTCTTTCACTTTTTTTAACTTTTGTGTAACCTTGTATTCTCCCATGAATGTAGGTGTACAATCTAACAATTCACAATCATCATCCAACAACTTTGTCACATTTGGAAGACACTTATCTTTATCCTCAGCTTGCAAAGGTTCCACTTTTGTAGTTGGTGTTAATGTGCTAAGAGGATTCATCATTATTGTTTTATTTTGTAAACAATTTTTAGAATTTTGATCAGCTTTTATCATGTAAACCTGATTGTTGTATATGTATTTCATTGAATTATGAAGCATTGAAGGAAATCCATTCATTTTATGAATCTATGGTCTGTACCCAAGAGAAGATTGTATGAAAGATCATGAGGCATGACATGGATAGGATTTTGTAACAAAACCTTACCAACTTAAACATGTGACATTATCACACCAAGCGGTTTTCTTTCCATGCTATCAAAATCTTTGGTTCACAAATTAGAGGGTTGAATTAAAGTTTTTTCCATTTTAATTTTATCCAAAAGATTTATGTTGCCAACATTAATCCTAGAACCATTGTCAATAAGGGTACATCTAATCCTAACCCTGTTAATAATAGCCATTATCATCAAGGCATCATTTTGTTTTTATGTTTCCAAAGGAGGTAATTCAATTTGATGAAATAAAATGTACAAATTTGGTGAATTCATATTCTCTATCAAAACCGTGACATCATTTGGTTGTGAACTAGGAGGGATCACAACTTTCTACAAAGAATTTTGAAGGTTGCCATAAAATTAGGTGATATTTGAATTTAATCCCACAAGGAGATCTTAGCAGTAGTTTTATGAAGTTGTTCAATGGGATCATATTCTTTACCACTATGCTATTGTATATTAGGTGTAGGTGGGAGGTATGGTTGAGACAATGGGATGGATGTTGGTGTTTTCTTTAGTTGCTTATTATTCCTAGTATTATGTGTGTGAGCTAAAGTATGATAACTTGGTTGCTACAACAAATGATTACTAGTAAGTTTCTTTGTAAAGCTTAAGATATGGCCATGTGGTTTAGGAGATCCTATAATGAGAGCACTCTTAGGAGGTCCAAAAGGAGTTTTAGGAGGTCCAATGATTAGAGGACTCTTAGAAGGTCCAAAATGAGTTTGAGGAGTTTTGATGATTAGAGGACTCTTAGGATGTCCAAAAGGAGTTTTAGGAGGTCCAATAATGAAGGGATATCTAATGGTTGATTGTGTGTTCATAACCTCAACAGATTCAACTTCTTGTTGATGGTCTTCTATCAAGGGGGAATCTAATGTAACCTTAGCATCTTCATTCATGCAATCCATAAATGTATCAATGATTTTAGCCTCTCCCCCAACAATATATTCCCAAGTAGAAGAGGTAGGGGGAGATAAACAAAAAAGATCCTCATGATGCTCAATGATTGGATCTTTTAACACCAAGATATGTTCTTCACAAATAAGACAGATATCAAGAGAAGAACAAACATGATTTTCATGATTATCAATGATTGCATTCTCTTTCACTAAGCTAACCTCACACATAAGATAGATAGTGGGAGAGGGATCAATGAACTCATTTTCACATGCTTGTAACAAAATCCCTTTGAAATTCTTAAAAAGATCTGACAATATAACATGAATTATAAAAAATAAAAAAAATTGCAATGAGAATATGATGTAAATAATTTTCCTACTAAAATGCAACAATTTCTCCCAAATTTGCTACAATTTAAGCAAGATGACACTCTTCTTACACATTAAATAACACTGTATCAAAATTTCAAATAAATCTAAGAAAAAAAATTCTAAGCCACCAATAATGGATAGAGGTTCTCTAGGGAATTTGATTCATAGAAAAGGTATCTAAAACTTCAAATTTTGACTGTGTAAGGCATTGTTGAAGGATTTTGGGTCTGCTTGCAAACATGTTTAACAATTTGTATTTTTCCAAATTTTGTTGAATTTATGTCGATGTGATGCAAAATGTAAATGTTCAACAATGTTGAAAATATTTGAACAAGTTTGGATGTAATTTTTAGATCTAAAATACAATAATTGACTGATTCTAAGATGCCACAAACTGAAAAATTATGATTTTGATGCAATTTTGAAATAAAACAATGCAATTCTTTTTACTTCTTGAACTATATGAAATATACCTAAATGTATGCAGTTGTGAAGTCCAATTCATAAATCTGGAAACACTAATAGAATGAGTAGATAGAAAAAAAAATTGTGAAAAAGTTGGCCAATGCTAGGGTACAAGGCCAGAGGTGCCCAAGGGTGTTTGAGTCCTTGATAGGGGTTCTATAAATTAAAAAGGTGAATGTTTATGTTGCTATTTAAGGTTGATGTTTCTATCTACAAACAAGTTTGGCAATGACTGTTTTTCCAAAATTTATTCAATTGAAAAAAATGTGATTCAAATGCAAGTATGCAACAATAAAGGACAATTTTGAATGTAGATTTGATCTAAATGACGAAGATAAACTCTAATGCAACATATGATGCAATATTTGAATCTATTTTTTGGGATTTTTATGCTTTTATGATACAAAAATGAAACCATAAATGAGAAATGCAAAGTAATTCAATGTAAAACCTAGATCTAGGGTTTTCAAAAGATTTTCAATTTTAGAAATTTAATGATCTCAAAATGCCAGATTCACCAAAATGTAACATATGAAAAAGGGAACCCTAAGTCTAGGGTATAAACTTACGGTTTCTTTATGGTCCTTTTTCAAAGGTACATTAGAATAGAAATCAACAAGGTGAATAGGTTGAGTTTCAACCATGAAAGTGAGTCCATCAAACCTAGATCTTCATCCTTAGGGCCTTGAAGATGGATTTGAATGATTTGGAATTAAATTACTATGATTACCCTAATTAGACTATATGCTTGAAGATAATATGAAAAATGTAAGATCTTGACAATGCAGAGACTGAAACAACAGTTTGCAGGTAGATCTTGGAAGTGTAGAGGACTATGTACCCACCTTGAAAAAGTGAGCTTTTAATGTACACAAGATGAATTATATGCCGAAGGGAGTATGAGTCCTTGTAATGGTATTCTACTCAACTTTTGGGGTCCTCTAGTGGCAAATTTGAGACTCTTGTTTCTACTTAAAAAGTTGTAGGAATGTTGTCAGGTAATTCTATATGTGAGTTTCCATGGTTTGAAAAGATAGAGGGCTTTGAATGCAACAATGAATACATTTTCTTCAATCCTCCAATCCTCTTCAAACCTAGAACTTTCACATTCAAATAGAGGGAAAATGTTTGGTCATTTAGGGGCTTGCCTCAATCAAACCCCATGTAAGTGTTTCCACTTCCACAATGGAAAATGTCAATGATAAATGAATAATTGAATGGAAAGAATGATGAAACTAAAAAGTGCTACAACTCACCACCCTTCAATGGCTTCCTTGAAGGACTGAAGTCAAGATAATGCAATTAGACATTTTACCTAATATTTCATTAGTGGGTCCTATTTAGATGTTAAGTCCACTTAGGTCCTAGGAAGGGATTTTTTTAGTGGCGAATCTTCACCAATTGGAAAATATTAGACATCAGCCAAGTCAAAATTAGAAAATTAATCACACCCAATAGATGGCCAAATCACCCAGATTTTATAAATTATTAGTCCAATGCATGTCCATTCACCATCGATTTATTTTATGAGGTATATTTAAGTAATAAATTTTCCATAAAAAACCATGCATTTCAAATGGATCAATTAATATTTTCTCTTGGAATCTCGGAAGCATGTAATAAATAACCTACATATTTGCTAATACTATTAAAACAACATTATGTATCAGGGCACATCTTACCAATTAAAATTTATAAATAATTGCTTATGAGGACCCATTTTGCCAATTAAAATTTACTAATAGTTTCTTATGAGGACCCATCTCGCTAATTAAAATTTACTAATAGTTTCTTATGAGGACCCATCTCGCCAATAACATTAAAAAATAATTACATTTGAGGACACATTTCACCAATTTCCATGACACCTCCATGCTAATCGTAGGGCCACAATTGCCTTGAAAATTACAATGTATGTATTTTGTCGAGGTTTGATTCGCCCAACACTTAAATGTCTCATTGTATAATCATATGGGATTCACCAAATTTTCAATATATGATTTAAAATCTCATGGAATTCACCAAATATGGATTTGTATAAATACAATCAAAACTATGATTTATTTTTACACATTTTGTTCAGTTCTAAAATTGTGAGCTCTCGATTCAAAAGTTGAACTTGGAACCTTGAAGTTGATTGTACTTGCAAGTTACAAACTTACAACATAGGAATTCTTGTATTAACAAATAGCAAGTTAGTGAAAACCTAAACTTAAAGGTAAGTGATCATTTCTTCATAGTGTTATAAGGTTTCTTTATTTCTTTTCCATTCTTGCTTCAATCTTAAAGATGATATTGATTAGGGAATGCGATCTATATTATCTATCCTTCTTAAACAAGAATTTTTTTCTATCTTTTATTTGAAGTGAGAGATCAAGATGTCGAGAAAAAAGTGCAACAAAGGTACGACTCCTCAAGGTGGTCAAGGGATTGTGAGGCCATCAAAATTACCAAAACATAGTTACCATACAATCTTACTTTGGAATTGGAAATGCTTCTAATCCATTAGATCAAGATGGAGCTACATCATCAACTCTTCCACCAAATATTAATGAAGAAGGAATTCACAATACCTCATCGCCACCAAAAGGTGGGATTTTCATTGAGTTAAATGACGGTGGCCATACCATAGAAGATGTTCCAAGGAATACCTTGGTTAGCCAGAATTAGATAATTGACTTGGATGAAAATTTTGGTGTCATAGATGATGTTGGTAGCAAGAAAAGAAAAGGAAAATAAAAAACGGGGCACGAGTGGGAAATTACAAGGAACTTTCAGCTCGATTGGGTGTCAAAGTACCCATTCATGGAGTCAGTGGAGAAAGAAAACAAAGATGAACCTCCAACAGAATGCAAGTGTATGATTTGTTGTTGGAAATATAAAAGAGACAAGAATTTGTAGCTAAAGCTTGAAACTATAGAAAAGCATATATGTAAAGTTTACAGAAAACATATCATAGACAAAAAGGAACAATCAATAGTATGATGGAAATGAAAGGAATAATGTCTTCATGTTAAGTATGTCGTGGAATGTGAAGAGCATAAGCAAAAAATGTCAAAGCTTGCTACATGTGGAGGTACAATTGAGGCTCAATTTGGAAAAGTAATGGAAGGAGCACAACTGGCAATAATTGTTCAGATGAGTGTTTTTTTTCATAGTTTGTCCAGAGGGCGTCCTATGATAGACTACTAGAAATATTTTAGTTTATTATCTTTTTTGGGTCTTCCTCACTTTCCTAGCGCACATTGGTTACTAAATGCTAGATGGGAATGGGAAATCTATCTTGCTACAATGGAAAAGAAAGATTTAAAAGAGAAAGTAAAAGATTCAAACTTCATTACATTATATTTAGATGAAGTTGCTACAATAGATAATACTTCTTGGGTCTGTATGCATGTGTATGTACTATAAAACAACATGTCCACCAAGCTGATCTTCTTTGTGTTCATAAAATGAAGGACAATTCAACATCACAAAATCTATTTGAACTAGTCAAGAAATATTTGAATAAAATTAGAGGTATGGATGACTTGAAAATTGCCAAAAAGTTGGTTTGTGTAGGAGCTAATGGAGCTATAGTACTACAAGGTCACAGGACCAGTGTGGCACAAAGTTGCAAACTACTTATGCACCATACATGCTTAGCATTCACTACATGGCCCATAGAATGAATTTAGCATTTAGAATTGTAAGCAAGTATCCTACAGTATCAAAAGTTGAAAATCTAGTCTTGAGCTCTATGTATACTTCTCCCAAAGTCCCAAATGTTCCGAAAAATTTTAAAATTTTACTGAGGGAATAACAACAAGAAACAAGCTTCTCAAGGATGTTGATAACAGATGGATCTCCTTGCATGGACCAATCCAACGAGTTCTTTCAGAATATTGATCCTTGATTGGAGTAATATACGAGAATCACAACATAGTAGATAAAGCTCCTAAGCTCTTACATAGGTTAAGCGATATAGAGACACTCGTCACTTTAGCTAGTCTTCTCCCCATGCTGGATGAAATGAAAAATGTTGTGAAGAAAGCCCAAGAAAGAACTATGTATATTAATGAATATACGAAACTACGTAGAATGACATGCATGGCCCTTGATCATCTATATCTAGATCTAACTTCTAAAAGCCCAATTTTTTTAAGCTAGCAAAAATTATAGATTTGAATCATCCTGAAAATTATTTATATTTTAATGCAAGCAGTCACTTATGTATCTGTGTACGTGGATTCGAGATACCAATGTACCATTGTACGATAGTCAGGTGCTCTATCAAAGAAGTACCTATTGTAAAGGAAGCTTTTAATGAAATTGTTGAATCTATTAGTGAAAATTTGAAGGAAATTGAAAAGTCTCTTTCCTCGAAGATTTATAATAGATTCCCTCAAGAAAAAGTACTTGAAGCCATGGCTATTGTGTATCCTCAATTTTGGATTCAAGGCAACCAAGGTAGCCCAAGCTATTTTCATGATAATGTAACTATCTTGGTCGAACACTTTCCAAAAAGTGTAAAATACAATGATCAACCAATAGAAGGAATTATAAATGGAGATAAGCTTAGACAACAATGTAAGAATTTTGCAAGAAGTATGATGGACCAATCTGATTCCATGGAGAATCCCTTTGAGTCAAGATCAATAACAAAGGCTTAGACAACCTTAGGTCAGAGTGAAATATTGCATAGTTTTATATCAAAATATTTCAAACTTTTTGATTTATGTCAAACAAAGATATTGGGGTCGATGGAGGATGAGAGAGTTTTTTAGTTCATTGGCATTTTTGAAATCAAAGATAAGAAACAAAATAGAAAAGAATTTTGGAAAATTGCTTAAGGGTGAAAGGAACTGTGTATAATGTCAAAACTTTTCTTTCTGAAAGGGCACTCACAATTTTTGGAGGTCCATATGATAAAGAAGAGGGTTGTGCAACACTTCAAATGATGGTAGTGGTGGCACTAGTAGTTGAACAAATGATAGTGACACAGTGAATGTTGAATTTGAGACGTAGGGCGAAGAAAATGAAGACCAAACTTAGAATCAAGATGACTCTTTAACTTTATCTCAAGTTGAATGTCAGTTTGAGGATCCTAATTTGATTTGGGAAATGTAAGTGAATTATCAATTTTTAGGCTTTTATAATGCACTTAATGCATCATATTCCAAACTATAGTTGATGATATTTTATATTGTATTCCATAAAATTGTGAATCATTGAACTTCATGATATTTCATTTTATATTGCACTTCATGAATCATATTCCAAACTGTATTTGATGATATTGTATATTGTATTCCATGATATTGAATTTGATATGTGATTTGGCATCATTTTTTACAGTTTATGAATTATTTTGATTAGTGCCTTATCCACAACTATGTCAGAAAATGAAATATACTCTACAACAGACCAACTCATAGTCATGGATTCTTCTAACCTCATCGCCTTACAATGAGAAAAAAAGAAAAGAACAACACTTATCACACTACTTATAAATTCCTATTGCATTTCCATTCACACAATGTTTGATAAATAGCTGAAAGGAATATTAATCCATTCTTTAAACAAAATCTAACAGTTCAACATCCATAACATAAACACATGATGTGATATGACAACTTATAAATAACCCTTGATTATTTTGGGTCAAAAGATAGTGAATACAATAGTAGAGAGAAATATAGGTTGATATTCAAAATTAAAGAAATAAACTTAAGTATTTGAGTCATCTTTTGTTATTACAAAGAAAAATTACAGCATTTCCTATATGTGCTATCAAATAGCTTAAACTATGCAAAAAGAGCTTACATAGAATGAGATGAAAGATCAAAAAATTAGAACACTTTGAAATTTTGAATGAGGCTTGTGATTCAATTTTATAACATAAGGGAAGCAACAAGAAAAGAAGTGAAGAACCTCATCCCAAAAATTTTTGACAACTAAATTCTCAGATAGGACACATAAGATTAAAAGCATGGATCCACTCACAAGCCAAGTAAAATATTATACTTTTCATTCTATGCCTTAATCACATCCTCAGAAGGATAGTAATGAGCTAAGATATTTTTTGAATCACCAAATTTTGATGATACTTAGCATCAAGTAAAGCATTGGTCTCTCTACAAAAAATTTCCATCTTTCTTTCTGCACCAACCATCCTATCTGAATAGGAATCAAGCTGATTTAAATCAAGATTGTCATCTTTGAAAATTAGAGGGAGGAGTGTGGGGATTATAATATTAAAAATATACTTCCATTTCTCTATGGTCTCCAACTCCCCATTATCTTCTAACATTCAGGATAAAACTCTTATGCCAATATTTATGAAAGAGCTCATTCTTTCTCACCCAACTTCCATTATACCTTCCAAATACTCTTTATGGTTTCATACCATCTTGAAAATCTCAAAAGTAAGATATATACTAGGTGGGGCATCAAATGTGTGTTTAGATCCCTCATACATACTTTCCAAAGATGGAAATATAGGAATCCATTGTTCAAATATATATTTGAGCCTCTCTTGATCCCCACTTACTCTAGTAATAGCATTTCTCAAATTCAAATATGAAACATGGGTATTTTCCATCCTTCTTAATATTTTAGATAGTATGCGCTCTAGGATGCACATTGAAATATACACATTCTCCTTTCTCTGATTCTACAGAGCATTCTTCAACTTCTCTTCCAATATTTGAATCTTTTCTTTAAGCTCCATGTTTTCAATCATCACATGTGCAAGGGGGGTTGCAAAAGAGGATCATGCTTCCTACACAATTTCAAGAAGAAATTTTTATTTATCCAATAATACCTACTACTGGTTGTAAGCTTCCATGAGATCATTATGTTCCCTGGTCATTGTATTAAGTCTATCTTGCAATATTCGAACAGTAGCTTCAAAAATTGGAAACATCTACCACTAATACAACAGCTTCAGGGGCAGAGGTGTCAGATGTTCCCTCTTTTGCCTTTGATACCCATACCCTTTGATGCTTTAGTGATCAGAGGCTTTTTTGTAGTTGGGGCAAGGGCCTAGGTTGCAAGGGCTTCCCAATGTTCATCGAACCCTGATCCTGAAAATGCCATCTATGATTCCTCTTATGTGGAGAAAAATTCTCCTTCTTTTTTCCTAATAGTATCAAAGGAAATTGCAAAACCAATGTCCCATTCAGGGAGTAGTAGCAATCTACTATCCCCCACCATTCTTCTCCCTTTTTTAGGCGTAATGATTTTGCACTCAAAATTCATCTTTGCCCTTACCTTTGTAGCTACTTCATCATACTTTTCTCTGGGCACATCTGCTTGTGCCAACTGAAGTCTTTTAAGGTAATCCTCCCTCTTTGATCTCAAAAAAAACTCTTTAAACTCCTAGCATTTTATAAAATCATCATCAAACATGAATTGTGTACAGGCTAATTCCCTCACATCATTGTGGTTATCTCTCCCCATAGCCATGTCTAACCCAAACCTTTGCTGAAGAAGGCCATCAATATTTGGTCTTCATAGGATGACATATGTTGTTGAATCTCATCCATGGTGATATGAACATATTTAATTTCATCTAGATTGATGGGATTGTCAACCAACAATGGCGATTGCTCAACTTTCATCCTCTTATGTGGTTTCTTTCTTGGGGGAGAATCAGAATCCACACTAATTGTTTGATTGCCGGGGGAAGGAGAGGGAGTGACCTATGGTGGGTATGATTGCACACTTTCTATAATAATAGGCCCTTGGGGCCTTTTGATAGAAAGGTCAGGTCTAGGCTGCTTTGTTGGTTTCTCTTCCAAGATAGGGGCCTTACCTACAACTCTATCAAAATTATTCAACACTGCCTCAATCCTGGCAATTGGTTCAACAATATCCAAAAATTTCCAAGATAATCCTTGTCATTCTTTATCCTTGTAGCCTCTTCCTTGTTGAATGCAAACCATTTGGACTTTCTATTTTTTTTATCTCAGATTCATCCTTTCAATTTCTTATGACATCTTTGTTTAAATCAACCTGATGGTCAAAATCAGACCTTCTAATCCTTTTCCTGACCTCTTGCATGAAACCTTTAGATTCAAAATCCCTAACAATTAACAGAGATAATCTATATTCCGAAAGCATTTCTTTTGGCATATCTATGCCCCCTCTAGTAAAAGTCAAATCTGAAAAGGTAGTAACATAAGGGAAAAAAAGACCCTTTCTTTTGTTTACCTAAATGAAATTGATCCATCTCATTCAATTGCCACATTTCCACGAATTCCAACCTGGGTGACACATATCTAGGTAACACATAGGGGCCTTTAGGGCACCCATATATTCTAATAACAACTGAGTTGTCATTGAAGTAAAAATCTCTCTAGCTATGTTGTACTCGTAACTTTGGCCTCCTCTTTTTGGGCCTAAGGAAATCCAAAATTTCCTTGTGCAATCTGACTCCAGGTAGAATCTCACACAACCTTGTCATGACTTCTCCTACAAAGCAATTCTAAAAAAAATATAGTCAGACTCATTACAATGTTTGTCCAAAATATGGGTCCAACACTGCACTGGGAGATCGCTTCCCACTTTATCTTTCATGTCTAGCTGTAAAAATATACTCAAATGATCTTTTCCTTTGTACAAAAGTATATGGAAAAGGAGAGAATGCCACATGAAATTAACCTCCACATCCTTACCACTTTGCCTTCTATTAATGTCCACCAACCGATTGTGAATAACATTAGTTAAAAAAATGGCATAGTAGAAGTCACTATTGAAAAAAGGATGATGTACATCAAAAACCATATACACAAGAGGTTTCTCCATTTTTGAGCTTGCATATTGTCCCAACACCTAGCATAATTCCCAATATGTTCTTTTGAAATAGTCTTCAAAAGACTTGACATTAAAAGGCCCATGTTCGATATCAGGGATTCTCAATGACTCTCTATAGAAGCTTTTATGTCTAAACCTAAGGAGCCATTTCAATTTGAAGCTAGTTTCGTCTTGCTTTTATTTTATTCTAAAAGAGGCAAGATTTATAACCTTATTTGTGGCCATATAGAATCTAAAATCCTCATAAATAATGTCCTTGGTTATATCCATTATGACACTTCCATCCAATGCCCTAATTACTATGATATTTTCATAATACCTAGAAGCAAGGCATCTAATGAGTTCCACATTTATAAAGACATTAGGAACAACCAGCTTCTCCAAATCACAGGTCTATACATTGGAGATAAATGACAGGTTTTTTCCCATACTAGTGTAGGAACAATTCCCACCCAATGATTGTGTCATCCTGGTACTTCAACTCAACATCTTTGCAATTATGGCTATGTCTACCATTCCCTCCACTACATTAGGTCCAAGGTTACGTTGACATTGAGGATTTTTTGAGGAACCAGAAAACTAGGCCAGAATATCAATTCCTCAAAGGTTCTTTTAGATATAGAGCCAAAGGGTTGGGTTTTTGACTGACTCATAATTCTAGAATGATTTAAAACTGATTTCTATGGTATTTTGCAAGAGAGATTGCAGA
The DNA here is from genome assembly GCA_007115665.2 of Sequoiadendron giganteum. Classification (NCBI taxonomy): domain Eukaryota; kingdom Viridiplantae; phylum Streptophyta; class Pinopsida; order Cupressales; family Cupressaceae; genus Sequoiadendron; species Sequoiadendron giganteum. The sequence goes on from CM021106.1 coordinate 552,748,293, forward strand.
CTTGATTATGAGCTTCAAGAATAACAATGGTGAATTTCAACGATGAGTAAAGCCTTGTTTTTCTTGAAAAGGACACAACCATCCCCTCTATCCAAAAAAATTCTCCCATGTCTCGTGTGAGAATATTGTCACATAGTGTCCTTTTACGGTTCTACAACCAAGAAAAGGACATTCCACTATGGGCCCACAGACTTGAGAGATCCCTTATCTTTCATCATGTAACGAACATAAAACAATAAAATTACAAAAAAGTAAAGGTTTTGATTTTTATTTTATATCTAATATTAAAGGGGCACTTCCTAGCAAAAGGGGGCGTGGGACTCATGACATCAATACCCATAAGTCATAACTTAAAGATGAATAAAAAAGTGAATGATGTCAACAACAAAACATAAGAATGCGAGGGTTTTAGAATAATAGGGTTTGAGAAAGCCCTAGGTTGCAGACCTAACAAACCTAATTTAACCAGTTGAGGATTACCAAGAATTTTACTCTAGGGTTTTAGGATAATAGGGTTTATAAAGCCCTAGGTTGCAGACCCAACAACCCTAATTTAACCAGTTGATAATTACCAAGAATTTTATATTTCAAACCATAGTTGATCTTTTATATTATATTTCTTTCAATTATGCATCAAATTGAATAAATTAACATATTATTAATAATTTCATATTTTAATTGTGTTCAACATGTACTTAGAGATTCATCACTCAACTCAACACTTAATAACATATTAACAATAGTAGCATATACAACAATGAACATTATCTATCATTTAATGTGTATCTAGTAGTTGAAACCAAATTTTTTCTTCAAATGATAAAATAAATAATACAGATAATTGGACATCAACACAAATTACTAAATTTGAGTTTTTTATTAATTTTAAAATGAAGGATTACATAGACACAAGGAAAAATCTTTCTCAAAGGAAACTTTGCATAGAGCTAAGTTGGAACTTTGAAACTCATATTATCATGTATCAAATCACTCTATCACCTTTTGTAGAAACTTCCACTATTCAGGTGGTGGAATTGTTATTTGTTCTAATTGATGTTGTTTGACTTGAAAATTTGTTAACAATTCATGATTGAAATTAGAACTCGACTTGAATGTTTCAGTCAAAATTACATTTAAGCTTATTAGTGGTTTGATGGACTCCAAATATTTTACCTCATCTGGGTTATCAAGAAACTGGTACAAATCAATCTTCCTTGCACCCTGCATCTTCTTTTTGAAATCATCCTTTCCAATGAATCACTCATTTGTTTCAAAATCCTCTAGAAAACCAATATCTATTAAGTTCCTTACCTTTTCATCCAGCTTCTTCATCTTTTTTGCAGCCAAATGAACAAATTATGATTTCACACATTCTCAAACACTTTTGAATGATATATGACAACATCATTGAGGTAGAAAGTTGATTATTAATCCCTTTTGATTTTAACTCATTGTCACTAGCTTTGTAGATTATTTGTTGAACTTGATTTGTAGATTTCTCTAATGCCAACACATTTTTGTTGTCCATTAAATATTTTTTAAACTTCTTATAATGTAGTTTGATAGAATCAATCAATTGAAATAATTCACAAAAATGACCAATCCTTTGCATTATTTCCTCCCAGATCTTTTGTCTCATATGCCTCATTGTTTCTCTATAAAATGAAGTTAACTTATTTTGACAAGAGTTTATTTCATTTTTTTCTTCATAAGCTTTGAGGCCAATATTTCATTTTCTTTTCTCTCTTTCTCCATTTTTTGTTCCCACTATTCATTTCCTTTCCCAATGCTTTGCTTTAATTTTTCTGAAGTGTATTTTTTGTAATATCCCTCTGTTTTTCTCTGATTGTGTGAACAATGTTGTTTCCCCTTTTATGCTTTAGTATGGTGTTGTACGTTGACTTTGTACTTGGTTATAGTTGATCACTATTTTATCATGATGTATCTTGATTTGAGGATCCTATATTTTGATGTTAGTATTATGGCATGTTTGGAATTAGCATAAGTGGATATTTACATTTATGATGTTTCATGCTTTGATTATGTTGCCTATGTTAGATGCATCAGTTAGTACTACTGTATTTGTGAAGAGGATGGATCGCATCACTCTCTTGCAAGTGCCCTGCAATTTTGTGATTCCTCTTCATGGTGTGCCTTATTTATGACATATTATTGCATGTGGATATATTATTTGCTCGCAGGTTTACAGGTACATGACATTGACTCCACCTGGTTTCTCATGTTCGAGCGTGTCCAAGGCCCAACAACATTCAAGTGGGAGATAGTAGCTAGGATTTCCATGCCTAGTCGTCACCATGGTCATAGTGTGTCGTCGGTCATAGTGTGGTCTAGTTGTTCTATTTTGTTCAATTTGCCTGATTTCAGTTTATTTAGGAAGTTAGAATAATGTTAGAAATGTGATTTAAATTAGTGAGTAATTTAATTTAATTAATAAATAATTTAATCTTGTAGTAGATTTATTTTATTAATTGATTAAGTTATTTGTGTTGAAATGAATTACATTATTCATTTTGGAAATGCATGTTTATTTGAGTTGGAATTGAAAATTAAGAAAATGATTAAGAAAGTGAATTTAGAAATTTGAAAATTGAAAAAAATTGAAAAATGAGATATTTCCTATTCTTTTTTTTGGAATTGATGAGGGTGGTTGTAGGATTTTTGGGAAAAATTGCATTATTATGAATTTTCTTCACAAGTCTTGTTAATGGAGTTTTTGGAGAAAAATTAAAAAGAGAAGAGGAAGAAATTGTTCAAATTGTGGGTTTTTGGATTAAAGCTTGAAGAATCTGAGGAGCTGAAGAGGGACTCGAGGCATCAACAAGGTCCTCACTCAACTTCAATTAAAAAAGGTTCATGTGCTTTAAATAAAAAAAATATGTTTATAATTTAGTATTTCAAATTTTGTTTGATCTTCAATTTTGTTTTTCAATTTGATGGATATTCCATTTGGAAGAATGAAAAAATGAGTACATATATATATATATATGCTTTTGTTATTTTTTTGTAAGAAATTCTCCTTCTAAAGTTATGCTGGCAAATATTTTTATAAAAAAATTTGAAATTTGCGAAAGGCTGTATTTTCCTTAGTTTCTAGTTTTTTCTATTTTTTTCACAAAAAAATAAAAATCTTTCAAAAAAAAAAAAAATGACAGTCATTGTAAAAAAAAGATTTAACTGAAAATAAATTTTGAGGGGGCTAGGGGCTCACCCCACCACTGCTCCCATGGGAGGGGCATGGGGGATCCGCACCCAACTTCCCCCACGGCCATGCGGATTGCGCAACCACGACCACCATCAATGGTGGTCGGCTGTGTAGTGCACAGCCATGCCACCATTGGTGGTGGTCGGCTCCGCCACCCACGTTCACGCCAAGCGTGGGTTGCAACCTCCTCCCATGCCCTTCCCCTCTGGCTACACCGCCTCCTACGGCCACTCTGTGTAAACCGCTGCTACCGTCCATGAAAGTTGTGATCAACCTCCTCAGCCCTAACCAACGCACAAGTCCTGAGGTCGTGTGGCTCAACCCTAGGGTTGGCGTGCGAACCGAGGCAGTGCCCCTTGGTCTTTTTAGCATTTAAAAAAATATATACTAATAAATTGTTTTATTTTAATATTATAAATTTTATAATTTATTTTAATATTATAATTGGAATAATATTTTAATATTACAAAATTGTTATTATATTTGAATATTATGATTTATTATAATATTAAAATGCTTTTAATTATATAATATCATGATTTTTTTTTGTTATAATATTAAGAGGCATTTAAACAAGGGTTATAATATTAATGTTTTATTAACATTTTAAAATGAGAATTTGTATTATATTATTACATTATTTAGATGGGAATGTTTTGTTTTAAAAAAAAGGTTTTATTGAATAGTGGAAACATTGTTTTTTATTTAAACATGGGATTTTGTTTTTTATTTGAATTGTTGATATCTGGGTTAATCTTCCATGCTTTCAAATGCTAATGTGGAAATAAAATGATTTTAAAATGGTGTATTTAATACAGTTTATTTAATGCTTAGAGTACTAATTGTTAGAGAGGAAATGGGTTTAGTGAACCCTAAGTAGATTTGATTCTTGCCTCGTTCTTATCTATTCATATGGCCATTCGGGAAATGTGGGTCTTAGCATTTGGCAAGTCTTCTAGTAGGGTTTTCAAGATTGTGGGTTGTCATATTGTGTAGTCAACCTTGATGGCCTTGGGTAGTGCGTTTAACCAATTTGTTCCCCGGTTATCACGAATGGGAGTGTGTTGATTGTATGTCATGGTTAGGAATATGGTACCCTTATGTCATACTTGTGTACCCTTGGGTTGCGGAGTTGTTCCACGTGTCATCTTAGAGGAGTGGCTTGTAATGAGGGCTGACACATGAAGTGGTACCAAGATAACTCATTGTAAGTTAGTTAATCCAGTGATAACTTAATTAATTGATTAGAGTATCATGTAGTATCAAACACTTAATAAGATAATAATGCCTCGCTCATGAACACAAGGGATTGTAAAGAATTGGGTTGAGACGAGAATGCCTAGAATGGCAAGATCATTATCTTGTCTCTATAAAAGATAAATGATTCTGCATTGGTTTACATGAGGGGCCAAAAGTCATTAGAGGTTAGAAGGATAACCCTAGATGGGGGGTCGGGGCCTAGGAAGACTCACCAGGATAACCCATGTAACATTGTGATGACACTTCTCTTAGATCAACAATATGTTCACATCAATGATGCAGTTGATTATGTAATTTCTGGAAGCATTGTAAGCATTGTGTTAGTGATATCATTGTATTTATTTCAGTTTGATTGTGTTTAGCCTATGTCTAGAGGTAGATGTTCTTGGTTAGAAATCCTTGTTACTATCTCCTAGCATGGGGGGTGGACCTTTGGGTTCCACTTGGTTGGGTGGAATGTGCACCTTACTCCATTGGGTTTTTTTACCTTGTTCGTGTGGACGAGACTTCAAATTGGAGAGCTTGTGGTTTCAGTTGTAGTTCTTGTTTGATTTCATTACAATTGTTCTTATAATTTATTACCCCTCATTTGTTATCGGGGTGGAATTCATAGTTGTAACCTTATTTATTTGAACTTGCCTCATTCAGGGAATAAGTGTTGTAACCTTATTGTTAATGAATGGATTGATGAATTTGAAAGTTATCTCTTATGCATGTTGTAAAATTATCTTACTTGGAATGTATGTGCTATTTTTATTAATTAAATAATTGACATGGGTTTTATTTATGTCTTTGTTGAGGTTCTATATAACCTCTGTCTCGTAACCTTAGAGGTTGTTGGCATTAGTTAGTGAACCTACTTATTAATTTTACTTAAATAAAAAAAATAGCCTGTTTAAGTAGTTGTTGCAACTTCCTCTAGGGTTGCATGGTGGGGCATTACACATGGTATCAGAGCCTAGGTTTAAACACTAGGTACTCTGGGATTATGATGGAACCATTAAGCTTTTAGTTGTTTAGGTTTGAGTTGTATATTTTGCCTAATACCTTGAAGTGTCTTAGAAGGAATATTCCTCCCAGATGCGGAAGAGGTAGAGGGTGTGTTCGTGGTTGTATAGGCGGTCGTGGTGAGAGTTAGCATGACTCTCCTCCTTTAGTTCCTCTTAACCCAAATCAAGAGGAACAACAGGCATCTCAAAATGCACCAGGGGTTGGTAATCATCAACAAGATCTAGCAGGGATCAAGGTAGCGTGTAGAGCACTAGAGGAGGCTTTGGCACTCCTTGGACCGAGGTTGGTAGAGGTTCAAGTTAAACCTGTGGTGAGGGAAGCTCCACCCTAGTCTGAGTCTCACATGAGGGACCTACTCTAGGGACACCCTCCAATATATGATGGATCTGGTATTGGGTTAGAGGCTGAGACTTGGCTCATAGACCTGGATAGGTGTTTCGCCATCCATCTGTATGATAGTAACACCAAAGCTCATTATGCCATCATGCAGTTGAGAGGATTTGCATCCACTTGGTGGAGACTAGAGGAGCAGAAGCTCTATATTAACATTCACACTGCATCTTGGGAGATCTTTTTAGAGAGATTCAAAGCTTAGTTCTTATTTGAGCATTGGCGTCAGTGTTGAGGTGACGAGTTCCATGCTTTGTGTCAGATCGCATTATCTGTTGAGCAGTACGAGCTCAAACAGTATGCAGGGATTGGTGACTATGAGTGTATGTTGGTACACCATTTTGTCAGGGGCTTAAATTCCTGTCTCAGCGGTGGTGTGAGGGTCTTCGAACCCAAGACCATGGAGGTGGTAGTGGAGAAAGCATGCCTTATTGAGGAGAATCTGAGTATGGCACTTGGAGGGCACATGAGTGTTCCAATTGGCAGTAGTTCAATGGTAGGATCTAGTGCTAGAGGAGGGTAGTCTCAGGGAGGTTTACCTCTTAGGTCTCAGTAGGGACCATCTCAGGGTGGTCAGTAGCAGCAGCAACAGGTATCCCAGGGGAAACGTAAAGGTTTCACCGAGATAGGGGGACAAGAATTGGAGGCATGCGAAATGCTTCAATGTTGATCAGCCAGCTCAGAGTTCGTTGTCTACTTTTAGGGGTAGTGCACAGTAGTCTAGAGCACCATATGGGGGTAGAGGTTATGGTAGAGGTATAGAGTGTTTTTCATGTGGTCAGCAGGGTCACATGGCTAGAGGCTGTCCCAACAGGGCCACATCTAGATTTTCATAGGGACTAGCGGCATCTAAGCAGACAATTGGTGATGTAGGTAGAGGGCATCGAGTTTCTGCATCAGTTGATAACCACTAGGTAGAGCATCAAGGAACTATCATCAAGACATATGGTATGTTGATGGGTAACCCAGTTACCATTTTATTTGATTCAGGAGCGATAGAATCCTTCATTTCTTCATCAGTCGTGTCGCAATGTAGATTGGTGCGGTAAGGCAAGTCGATAGGTGGCAAGTAGAGCTAGCTTTAGGTGCGAAAATCACATTACATTCTCTTGTGCCAGAGTGTAGATTGGAGGTTGGACCTCTCCAGACTATGATGGACCTTCACGTTATCCCTTTGGGTTCTTATGACATCGTCATAGGGATGGATTGGTCTGAGTCACATAGTGCAGTCTTGGATTGTCGACACAAGTCGATTCAATGCAGTGAGGCATCTGGTAGAGAGGTAGAGATAGTGGGAGTCTAGAGGCCGATTTCTTTGAGGGTCATCTCAGCTATGCAGTTGAGAAGGTGTGTACATTAGGGTTGCCAGTTGTTTGCTGTCATAGTGGATGACTTGGACCTAGGTGGTGGAGAAGAGAAAGTCTCTCTTGATAGTCACCCTGTCCTTTAGGAGTATTTTGATGTCTTGCCAGACAAGATTCTAGGGATGCCAGCTTAGAGGGATATTGACTTCAAGATTGATCTTATACCTGGTTCACAACCCATTTCTCAAGCTCCCTATTGTATGACCACCTAGGAGCTGAAAGAGCTTTTTTTACAGCTTGAGGAGTTATTGGAGAAGGGCTTCATTCAACCTAGTGTTTCACCATGGGGAGCACTAGTCATCTTCGTGAAGAAGAAATATGGTTCACTTTAGTTATGTATTGATTACCGACAGTTGAACAAAGTGACCATCAGGAACCGATATCCGCTTCCTAAGATCGATGATCTATTTGATCAGGTCAAGGGTGCCACCAAATTTTTGAAGATTGATCTTAATTCAGGATATCATTAGCTTCAGATCTTTGACTCTGATATTCATAAGACAGTGTTTCGAACGCGATATGGCCACTACGAGTTCACAGTAGTGCCATTCAGGTTGATGAATGCACCTTTTGTGTTCATGAGTCTAATGAATGGTGTATTTCATACATACCTAGGTAGGTTTGTCCTTGTGTTCCTTGATGAAATTATGATATATTCCAAGACTATGGTAGAGCATGAGGAACATTTGTGGCAAGTATTGCAGTGCCTACAGGATAATCAATTATTTGCTAACCTGTTGAAGTGTGAGTTCTTCAAGTCTGAGGTACAATACCTTGGGCATGCCATCTCAGGGAAAGGTATTTCAGTGGATCCTGCAAAGATCCAAGCGATCTCATATTGGCTTGTGCCCACAAATGTGGTAGAGATACATAGCTTTATGGGGCTAGCGGATTACTACATGTGCTTTGTGTAGGGTTTTTCGAGGATAGGTTATTCTATCACTACCCTTCAGAGGAAAGGGAAGAGGTTTGAGTGGTTTGAGAAGTGTGAGGCAGTGTTTCAGAACCTTAAGGAGATGCTGACTAGTGCACCAATACTGGCAATACCAGATATGACTGGGGACTTTGTAGTTTGTATAGATGTGTCCTTGGAGGGTCTTTGTGCAATGTTGATGCAGGAGAGTCGAGTCATTGCATATGAGTCATGGAAACTCAAGGATCATGAGTGGAATTATCCCACCCATGATCTTGTGTTAGTGGCAGTTGTGCATGCATTGATGAGATGGAGGAATTTCCTTCTTGGCCATAGGTTTGAGCTGCATAGTGATCATAGGAGTCTTCAATATATCTTCACACAACCCGACCTTAATGCTAGGAAAAGGTGTTGGATGGAGTTCCTCTATGAGTATGAATTTGAGGTGAAGTACATCCAAGGGAAGGAGAATGTTGTAGCAGATGCACTCAGTAGACAGAGACATGAGATATCCGAGTTGACTCTAGTTGTGGATTTATGGAGTCAGATTCTTTCTGCCCTTCCAGCAAATAATTGGTACCAGGAGGTTAGGACAGTGATAGAGGTAGGTAGACCTCTTGAGGGAAGACATTCAGTATATTCTTTGGATTCATATGAGTTATTGAGACACACAAGATGCATATACATTCCTCCTTCAGATGGTCTTTGCACCTTGGTTATGACTGAGGCACATCGTGCACCTTATTTAGCCCATCCTGGGGTGAAGAAGATGCATGCAGATTTGTGTCATTTGTACTTTTGGCCAGGGATGAAGTGAGATATCGCAGATTTTGTGTCACGATGTCTACAGCGTTAGTGAGTTAAGGTTGAACACTAGCATCCAACAAGGCTCCAACAACCACATTTAGTACCAGAGTGGAAGTGGGATATAATCTCATTGAATTTCATTGTTGGTTTACCCAACTCTTCGAGATGACATGATGCAATAATGGTAACAGTTGATAGGTTGATGAAGGTGGCACACTTCTCACCTATGCGCTCATCCTATACCGCATCGTCCATAGCTAGAGTGTTCATGGAGGACATTGTGAGGTTACATGGTATTCCGTGGCATATTATCTTTGACAGGGATCTAGTGTTTACCTCAGTTCTTTGGACATCATTACAGCATGCGATGGGGACATAGTTGAACTTCAGTTCAACTTATCACACAGAGATAGATGGATAGACTGAGAGGGTTAGTTAGATCCTTGAGGATATGTTACGTATGTATGTGATGGACCAGCAGACACGATGGGAGGATTACCTCTATTTGGTAGAGTTTTCCTATAATAATGGTTTCTAGAGTTCCATTGGTATGCCTCCATTCCAGGAATTGTATGGGAGACTGTGTTGTACCCCCTTGATTTGGGATCGATTGGAGGACAGAATAGTGTTGGGTCTTGAGATGTTACAGGATATGGAGCAGCAGGTGGATAGGATTAGAGAGCACTTGGTGGCAGCGCAGGATAGGCATAAGAAGTATGTGGATGCGCATAGAGTGGATCATTAGTTTGTTGTAGGTGATAGAGTCTTCTTGCAGGTGCATCCGCGAAAGAGTCCCATCCGTTATCGGAAGGGCTCTAAGTTGGTGCCTCACTTTGTCGGACCTTTCGAGATACTTGAGAATATTGGTCCTATTGCTTACCGTCTTGCTTTACCACCTAGTCTCTCATTCATTCATGATGTGTTTCATGTTTCAGTTCTTTGGCCATACCATCTAGACATTTCTCATGTCCTTGATTGGAATGCATTGCAGGTAGAGGACGGGCAAGTCGCTTTGGAGCCCATGGTTGTTGTGGAGCATAGAATGCTCATCCTTCAAGGGCGAGATATTGATTAGGTTAGGATTTTGTGGGATCCTAGGGATGACAGGTCATCCACATGGGAAGATGTAGCTAGAATGAAGGAACTTTATCCCTATTTGTTTGCAGGCTTCCAGGAGTAAGCCTTACCCTATGGGGGGAGGATGTAATACCCCTCTGTTTTTCTCTGATTGTGTGAACAATGTTGTTTCTCCTTTTATGCTTTAGTATGGTGTTGTATGTTGACTTTGTACTTGGTTATAGTTGATCACTATTTTATCATGATGTATCTTGATTTGAGGATCCTATATTTTGATGTTAGTATTATGGCATGTTTGGAATTAGCATAAGTGGATATTTAAATTTATGATGTTTCATGCTTTGATTATGTTTCCTATGTTAGATGCATCAGTTAGTACTACTGTATTGGTTAAGAGGACGGATCGAATCACTCGCTTGCGAGTGCCCTATGATTTCGTGATTCCTCTTCATGGTGTGCCTTATTTATGACATATTATTGCATGTGGATATATTCTTTACTCGCAGGTTTATAGGTATAGGACACCGACTCCACCTGGTTTCTCAGGTTCGAGCGTGTCCAAGTCCCGATGACATTCGATTGGGAGATAATAGCTAGGATTTCCATGCCTAGTCGTCACCCTGGTCATAGTGTGTTGTCGGTCATAGTGTGGTCCAGTTGTTCTATTTTGTTCAATTTGCCTGGTTTCAGTTTATTTAGGAAGTTAGAATAATGTTAGAAATGTGATTTAAATTAGTGAGTAATTTAATTTAATTAATAAATAATTTAATCTTGTAGTAGATTTATTTTATTAATTGATTAAGTTATTTGTGTTGAAATGAATTACATTATTCATTTTGGAAATGCATGTTTATTTGAGCTGGAATTGAAAATTAAGAAAACGATTAAAAAAGTGAATTTAGAAATTTAAAAATTGAAAAAAATTGAAAAATGAGATATTTCCTATTCTATTTTCTAGAATTGATGAGGGTGGTTGTAGGATTTTTGGGAAAAATTGCATTATTATGAATTTTCTTCACAAGTCTTGTTAATGGAGTTTTTGGAGAAAAATTAAAAAGAGAAGAGGAAGAAATTGTTCAAATTGTGGGTTTTTGGATTAAAGCTTGAAGAATCTGAGGAGCTGAAGAGGGAATCAGGGCATCAACAGGGTCTTCACTCAACTTCAATTAAAATAGGTTCATGTGCTTTAAATAATTTTTTTTTGTTTATAATTTAGTATTTCAAATTTTGTTTGATCTTCAATTTTGTTTTTCAATTTGATGGATATTCCATTTGGATGAATGAAAAAATGAGTACATATATATATATATATATATGCTTTTGTTATTTTTTTGTAAAAATTTCTCCATGTAAAGTTGTGCTGGAAAATTTTTTTATAAAAAAATTTGAAATTTGCAAAAGGCTGTATTTTTCTTAGTTTCTTGTTTTTTCTAATTTTTTTAAAATTAAAAAAACCTTTCAAACATAAAAAATGGCAGTCATTGTAAAAAAAAAATTTAGTTGAAAAGAAATTTTGAGGGGGCTGGGGGCTCACCCCACCACCACCCCCATGGGAGTGGCGTGGGGGAGCCGCACCCAGCTTCCCCCACGTCCACGCGGACTGTGCAGCTACGACCACCGTCAATGGTGGTCTGTTGTGCAGTGCATAGTTGTGCCACCGTTGGTGGTGGCTGGCTCCACCGCCCGCGTCCGCGCCAAGTGTGGGTTGCAACCTCCTCCTGTGCCCTTCCCCTCTAGTGGCGCCGCATCCTGCGGCGGCCTTGTGTAAACCGTCGGCGGCGGCCATGAAAGCCACGACCAACCTCCTTGGCCCTAACCAACACATGAGTCTTGAGGTCACGCGGCCCAGCCCTAGGGTTGGCGCGCGAATCGACGCCATGCCCCTTGGTCTTTTTAGCATTTAAAAAAATATATATACTAATAAATTGTTTTATTTTAATATTATAAATTTTATAATTTATTTTAATATTATAATTGGAATAATATTTTAATATTATGATTTATTATAATATTAAAATGCTTTTAATTATATAATATCATGATTTTTTTTGTCATAATATTAAGAGGCATTTAAATAAGGGTTATAATATTAATGTTTTATCAACATTTTAAAATGAGATTTTGCATTATATTATTACAATATTTAGATGGGAATGTTTTGTTTTAAAAAAAATGTTTTATTGAATAGGGGAAACAATGTTTTTTATTTAAACATGGGATTTTGTGTTTTATTTGAATTGTTGATATCCTGGTTAATGTTCCATGCTTTCAAATGCTAATGTGGAAATAAAATGATTTGAAAATGGCATATTTAATACAGTTTACTTAATGCTTAGAGTACTGATTATTAGAGAGGAAATGGGTTTAGTGAACCCTAAGTAGATTTGATTCTTGCCTTGTTCTTATTTGTTCATATGGCCATTCGGGAAATGTGGGTCTTAGCATTTGGCAAGTCTTTCAGTAGGGTTTTCAAGTTTGTGGGTTTTCGTACTATGTAGTCAACCTTGATGGCCTTGGGTAGTGCGTTTAACCAGTTTGTTCCCTGGTTATCACGAACGGGAGTGTGTTGACTGTATGTCATGGTTAGGAATGTGGTACCCTTATGTCACACTTGTGTACCCTTGGGTTGTGAAGTTTTTCCACATGTCATCTTAGAGGAGTGGCTTGTAATGAGGGCTGACACATAAAGTGGTGCTAGGATAACTCGTTGTAAGTTAGTTAATCCAGTGATAACTTAAGTAACTGATTAGAGTACCATGTAGTATCAAACACTTAATAAGATAATTATTTGCCTTGCTCATGAACACAAGGGCTTGTAAAGACTTGGGTTGAGACGAGAAGGCCTAGAATGGCAAGATCGTTATCTTGTGTCTACGAAAGATAACTGATTCCGCATTGGTTTACATGAGGGGCCGAAAGTTGTTAGAGGTTACCGGGATAACCCGAGATGTGGGCCGAGGCCTAGGAAGACTCACCAGGATAACCCATGTAACTTTGTGATGACACTTCTCCTAGGTCGATAGTATGTTCGCATCAGTGATGTAGTTGATTATGTAATTTCTGGAAGCATTGTAACCATTGTGTTAGTGATATCATTGTATTTATTTCAGTTCGATTGTGTTTAGCCTATGTCTAGAGGTAGATGTTCTTGGTTAGAAATCCTTGTTACTATCTCCTAGCATGAGGGGTGGACCTTTGGGTTCCACTTGGTTGGGTGGAACGTGCACCTTTCTCTATTGGGTTTTTTTACCTTGTTCGTGTGGATGAGACTTCTAGTTGGAGAGCTCGTGGTTTCAGTTGTAGTTCTTGTTTGATTTCATTACAGTTGTTCTTTTAATTTATTACCCCTCATTTTTTATCGAGGTGAAATTCGTAATTGTAACCTTATTTATTGGAACTTGCCTCATTCGAGGAATGAGTGTTGTAACCTTATTGTTAATGAATGGATTAATGCATTTGAAAGTTATCTCTTATGCTTGTTGTAAAATTATCTTACTTGGAATGTATGTGTTAGTTTTATTAATTAAATAATCGACATGGGTTTTATTTTTGTCTGTGTTGAGGTTCTATATAACCTATGTCTCATAACCTTAGACGTTGTTGGCATTAGTTAGTGAACCTACTTATTAATTGTACTTAAAGAAAAAAAAAATATGCCTATTGAAGTAGTTGTTGCAACTTCCTCTAGGGTTGCGTGGCGGGGTGTTACATTTTTCCTCATCATATTTATTTTTACTCTCATCTAACCTTTTCTTTAGTTTAATAAATTCCACCTCTATTTGTATATCTTCTTTTTTTTTTGATGTAGAGGCATATTTTTAATTCTTTTTTCTAATTCATTGCTCTTGTTATTTGCTGCTTTCATCTTTAATTTCTCATTTTCTATATCTTCCTATAACTTTTCTATTTGAGTCTGCAACCTCTCTCTCTCTCTCTCTCTCTCTCTCTCTCTATTTAGCAATGATGTGTATAAAAATTCATTGTTATTCTTTGATGCATTAATTTTGTCAATATTTTTTAATCCAAAAAAACTAATTGGAAACTGCTCACCTAAAATTTTGATTGATCCATCTGATTTGTTGGTTTATTTTCAAGCGTGGGAACAAAAAACCTGTACTCCATGATTTATTTATTTGTGTCAAATGTGGCTAAGACCATAGTTGTTGCAGGATCTAAAGTTGCGATAGACACAATCTCCATCAATTTCTTTTCGTTTTTAATACAATTATGATTTCTTTTTAAACTCTTCAATGTAATCAAAATGTAGGGATGTAAGAATAATGGAAATATTGAATGGTGAAGGACTAGGAGTACTTGAAGTTGTTGTTGCAACCACACTAATTGGGGGAGTGCTTGGAAATAACTCCTTTGTGGTGGAAATGGTAGTGGACTTGGACCTGTCAAAACCCTTTCCCACTTTTATATGCCTTGATCACTTGGTGTTTGTGTGGTATCTTGTATTGTTGTCCTCTTATGTGTAATTTTTTGTTGTAGCACATGTTGACTGCTACTAGTAATACTACCCATACCATAACCACCAGCAGAAATGGAAGTTGCACTAGGTTCTCCACCATGGGCATGTCCTAGTTGTGAGTATATATGACCATGAGGATTAGGATTTGAAGCTTTAACAAAATAAAATTTTTCAGTTGTACTTGTATGTCCTTGGTCTACTTTATCACCTCTAAGGCCTAATTTATCACCTAGTTTTCTATGCTCTAAATCTTGTACTGCCAAACGGCCTTGTCTTTGGGACCCCAAAGGACCACCTTCATAACCTATTTTTTTGACTATTGCTACTCCCAAAGTATATGCTTCTTTTGTGGCCTCTCTTAAACCAGATTTGACATAGCTTTGTTCTTCCCTATTATCATTATATTCATCACCAGTTTCTTAATCTTCACATTCATTGGGATGTTCTATATTCCACAATTTTCTAAACTCACAATCTTCTTCATTATCTCCAAAGTTTGCAAGAGTTCTTGGTTCACCTAGCTCCTTCCTCATAGACCAAAAGGCAGTAATTTTTTATTGCATCCAATTTTTATTTGTAACTTCCTTATCTAGATAATTTGGAATTTTTACTCTACTAGATGGTTTATCACTTTTTCATAAAAAATGTCGTACCTCCTAGTTGTCTTTTGGTGCAATTCCATAATTTTGGCTGAAAATTGTTCAAAAGAAATACCTTTCTCAGCAACACTTTTCTCCATTGCTATTTTGACCTCATCCCAAAAATCCTTGTTTCTCAATTTTTCAAGAAAGGGTTTACTTTGATGTTGAATTCTACTTGCAACATTCCTATTGGCCACAATCATTGATTTAATGGTATCACATGGATCATACTATCAGTGACAAACACCATCAAAATTAAAAAATTACAAAAGATCATATACCACCTTAAATGCTTTTCTCTCAAATGTGAAACCCCCACATGAAAAAGGTAAATAAGGAAATAAGGTCTTTTTCTACTAATTGAAAAAGTGTAGTTCATCAGTACTCTACATCTTCCTTACATATTCCAATGTAAAAACCCTTTCTGACACATGTATTGGAGGTTTGTATGGCTCTACTCTTGATCAATAAAATATTACATAGTACATTCTTCCATTAAGTACCAATCAACCAATTCTATTTCTTTTCCTAGTTGAATACAATTTCTACATAACATAGGCAATCTAGGAATTGGAGTATTTGTAATTGCTTGATGCAATCAAGACAAAAAGTAGTATACACAATTATTGTAGTTCCTTTGCGAATATTGCATCCTTATCTTAGTGGTCCAATCATATACTGGAGCCATTTTATTTTCCTCAGCGTTTGTATAGGGCTGAATCTGAAGCTTGTTGGTCTGAACATTCCACTAAATTTGAATAGAAAAAAATAGCACAAGTAGGTTGTGAACCTAAATTTCTTAGTGGAATTTGAGTGAGGACCTCCTTTAATCATTAAAAAAATTTCATGCGTGGATTCTACAATGTGCTCAATAATTTTATATTTGATAGGTTGAGGTGGAACAACATAATGGATGTTATATACCATTTCAAGGAGACTTGCACCCACTTCCCAATTGCTATCCAATCCAAGGAAAAATGCTAGAATGGAAATAGTATCCTAAACCCATTCTCTAAAAATATCAAAATAATAAAGAGGCTTATGATTACCTTTCAATTTGTTTCTAACTTCTTTGGTATCCTGAAATATTTTATTAAGGAAATAATTTTTCTCCCTTTCATCCACTGCTTCATAATCACTAGCAAGATTTTCTAAATCATTGTGGATGTTTCCAAATTCTTCGGTTGTAAACCCCAACACTTTTACAAGTTCTTCTACATTAATGGATAAAAATTCTTCTTTCCTATCTTTATTAACAATTTATCTTTTTTTATCATCACAATTGTGGGCACAAACCATGATAAATATTAGGCAAGGGAAAGCCTCATGTAACATCATTCACCCTAATCCACTCACCCACGGTGCATTGAAACTATTATTTTGCATTTCATTTGCAACCTTATTCTTAGATGAAAATCTAAGTTTTGAGGTAAGCCTACTATAGATTTAATGATCATAAATATCATGGTATTGATCAGTGAAACCTAGGGTTTTAAGCAATCCAACATAATGTATTTTTTTATCCAATTTTTCTCTACCTTTCCCAAAAAAAATCTTTGGTATACTAGTGGTGGTAGACATGCTTATACAATGTGAAATTGTGAATTCCTCTTATTCCTACTTAATTTTTCTTAAGTCTCTCAACCCTAAACCCAAACTTCAAAGTTTGACAAAATAAGATTTTAAGAAACAATGAAATGTAGCCATAGGAATTTTATCTTTCACTTACCTAGATTTTGATTCTTGAAAAGAATAATAGTGATATACATGGAATAACTTTGTTGGAACCCAGAATCTCCCTGGTGCACTACAATTCATGAGCAATCTGAAATCTCCTTGTGTGCTGACTCTCTCACATAAAAAAAATCACTTAGCAGTAGAAAGTTCACTTATTGTTTTTTAATATTAAAGTGAATGAAACACCAACGTATTGCCACCGAAATACACAATTAGTACATTATAGTTTCATAATGACACTTAGAAATAAATTCTCAAAAAAATTATCAATCATTGATCTTTGTAAATTTCTAACAGTTATAGGGTGATTCTGGAGGTTTGAGTTTGCAAGCCTAGCACTCTATGCGTTTCATTCAGGAATGTAGCTATATCCATCCATAAATTGTTCATCAAATGGTTGAGTAATTTATGCTATAAATAATAAACATGTTTTTTAAAGTTGTTTTAAAATTTAGTGGCACTACGATAGACAATCCTAATGGAGTCATCAAGATGATTCCACATGTCCATTTTGTGGTTCCACGAGTCACATATAGATCTACTTGAAGCATCATGTAGACTCATAGAATCTCTTTAAAAGAAATACATTGATTGAAATCAAGTCCAAGGGGTCGATAACTTAACGTTGCAAAGGACTTAATAAAATGACTAATGATACCAAGAACTGGGGGAGAAAGTCAATGAAAAGTTAGAAATCAATAACATTTCAGAAAACCCTAGTAAGAGTGACAACTTTTACTATAATTTTTAGTTTTTTTTTCAATTTTATGGGAACTTTATTTTCTCATTTGCATTGCTTTATGTTTTAAATCTGCATACAAATATTTCATAAATATATAATACTTAATCTCTTAAAGGAAAAAATCTATTTTTTTTTAGTTTATTAAATATTCCATTCCATTATTTTATTCCATTTACATTACTTGTATAATTTGAATAGACATTGTAAACACAAAATAATTATTTATTGTAAATGAATACTGAAGAATAACACACTATTTATTTTATTAACACTAAATTAAAATGTTACATTATTACACATCTTTTTAAAGATGAGTAGAGCATGCAAGCTCTTGTTTTATATTAATGACACATGTCACTTTACATCAAACACAATTGATCCCAAGATGCTAGGCCACTGGTTGCTTATGCTATTGGTGACAATACAAACCATATTCTCAAACCACGAGGCTTTCTAACCATGGTTTGGATCTTGGTATGGGTATGTGTAGGATCATCATGGAAAAAATAGGCCCTTAAGTGGAAATGAAAATTCAGAAAATAAGAGTTAGGAAACTTGACGTAAAAATTTGAATAAGTTATCTATATTATTTCAAAAATGTGTAAGAATAAAATGTGTATCAAATTGAATATACTTTCTAAACTACTAGGTTTTTTTTTTTTTTTTAAAATCTATTTGGTGAAAAATTGAAATTTCAATGCATTAGTACTTAAATTTCACGGACAAAATAAGAAGTAGGTGTCTATCTGACCACCCTAACCACAATAAAATGTTAATTTTTCTTAATAAAATTTTATATATAAGTAGAGGACTCATCTCCCGATGTGATGCATATTTTTTTGTAATTTTTTTCCAAGTAAATAATTAATTATGATTTTCTTATTGCAACTTTTAAAAAATATAAAAACTCGTATGTCTAACCATCTTAACTTGGTCAAAACTTCATGAAATTCATTTTTTTTATCCTATAGTATGCAAAGCATAGAATGTGATACATTTTTTGGATTCAAAAAATGTGATACTGTTTGAAAGCTATAGATGTTTTTCAATCATCCTATTAATCAGGACTTTAGTCATAATTCAAATAGAAAATTAATAATAATTATTTATTAGATTAAAAGTAAAGCATAATTTATACTGGTGGAAATCTGAGAATTTCCTTTAAAAACCCTTTTTGTTTCATAAATTTTAGGTTAAAAATAAATCGTCAATCACATGGGCCATCATATCACTTACATATCGCCACTTTTTGGCCCATCATGATCTTGCACATACCCGTATCTCAAATATGGTTCTGCATTTATAATATGCTCAATCTGATGCATTAGAACAACTCAAAATGGCACAGTTGATTCCAAGATGGTAGTGGCATTTATGGGATCCATACCATATTATTAAACAAATGAATTTAAAAATCCATAGGGCTTGCCTACCATGCTAGGGAAATGGGAGCTATGAAGATACAAAATGTACCTATCCTATTTGAGAACTAGAGTCATGTGGAAGATAAGGGGTAGTAATTATTCTCCCACCTTCTACATGTAGCTTCCATGCATTGGGATAGAACACAATGATTCTGAAATTTCATAGTTCCTCTTTGAGGGCCTCTATTAGAATGGAGTATGAGAAGTCACTGACTTTGAGTGCAAACATGTTCATTAAAATAATTATGTGGGCATAATCTCTATGAAGGAACTTGTCTCCATCAGAGCTCCTCATCCTAGTTAAAAACCTATCTTAGAAGTTAGGTGAAATAGATAAACTTCTCTCTAATTCCACCCATTCTATTTAACTTGAAGGAAATTGGTCATTTACTCTATAAATACATAACCACATTTATGGGCCACCATTACCACTACCAACCTGATCCCTATTTACTCATGAGTCATGTGAGGTTGGGTATAATGATAATCATGAAAACCAAGTAACCAACTTAATCATGTAACTTAAGTCTTACATTTACAATTTTTATCTTGATTGACATTTGGCTACATACAAACTGTACCTCAACCTGACAAGCTGTCAGAATTACCACTCAAATGATATAAAATCATTAAAAATCTTATTTCAACTAATCACTAGATTAATGACATCAACATCTACAGTACGTCATGCATATTTCAATATCAAGCTACCCAATCAATCACTTCAGATGTATGTATGGTATTAATCCATGGAACCACAAACACACTTTCTTCAAAGAAAGATAATCCGGTGGATATGTGGAAATCAATAAAAAAGATGGAAATCAATAAAAAGAAAGCACATTCCATGTGCCATACTTTCTACAATTTTCAATATTAAGTTATCAAATCAAAAATTTCACTCACTTTGGATTAGAAGAGAAACCTTATTTTGAATCTTTTAAAGATTTCCCAGGTACATATGGCATTAATCTGTAGTACCATAACCACATTTTCTTCAATGAAAGACTATGTGATGGATATGCATAAATCAATAAAAGATTGAGAATTAAATGAAAGGTAGAGTACTTTGAGGCATTGAAAAGAGAGAATTAAATGGCTTGTTGTAGCTTAATCATTATCAATGTCCACTAATAAGTCACAATAAATTATTTTCACTTATGATCAGAAGTATATGATCAAATCAAACATTTTTCTCCCTTCAGATGTATCTATAGCGTTAATTTGCAGTACTGCAACAACATTTTATTTAATAAAAGAGAATCTGACAGACATGTAGAAATTGATAAAAAGATTGAGAATTAAATGGTAGGTAGAGTTTTTTGAAGCATTAAAAAGAGAGAATTAAATGGCTTATTGTAGCTTAATCATTATCAATGTCCACTAATAAGTCACAATAAATTTTTCTCACTTATTTCCAGAACTATATGTTGATAATTACTATTAGTTTTAAAAGCCACATTTTATATTCAATAATGAAAAAAGGATTTAAAAGAATGGAGCCATGAAAAGTATTTTACTTTAAGTAGTTGAAGACTGAAGTACATACTACATAGCTAGCCTGACCAAAAATCCTCTAACCATGACAAAAAGCCAGTCACAAAATACATATTACAAGTTGTATAATAAAATATAGACACAATTCATTACTAATTTTTTTGTAACAATAGCAAAGGCCCTCAACCAGGTGTTTGACCAGAAGGTGAATTGAATATAACAAAGTAACAATAGAGAAGAAAAGGGAATCACCCACATATTTCCTCCAAAACTCCAGACTCTTTAATGATTTTTTTTTCATATCACATAGTAGACCACACCTCATATTAATTAGGAAAGAGCCTACACTACAGAATCATGCAATTCCACTTTGCAAAAGATTCCACCAATAGGTGCTAATCCACTTTCAAAATTGTAATGCTCTAGTGCCAATTCCAATGAAGAAATAGAGTAAATGAAAGGTTGCAAATAATGTATTACTAGCGTCTTCAAAAAATCTTTATTGAGCAAGATTTCCATGCAATTGGACAAGAAAGTCAAAGCTACGTCAAAAAATAAAGCACGAGGGTTTTTCTGAAGCCATTCCCTACCCACAATTATTCTTACAACATCCTCAACCTATACACAAGGAATTGTAAAAACCATACCCATATTTATTTTGTCGTATGCATCATCGCTTCTTTTCTCTCAAAACCATTTGGGTAGCATGACACTCCATGAAGACTCCATATCATAGTTAATTTTAGAATAGAGAAGAAATAAAGCAAAGCCAAATATATTATAAATACTATGAAGAACAACAAGTTGGTGAAGTATACATAGAATGAAGACATCAAATTCTCAACACTTGAACATTTAATTCACCACTTGATGTAATAGTATTATTTCAAAAAAAATGAGTCATGAATTTAAGTGATTTAAAAAATAATAAAATGTCAACCATTGATATTTTAAAATCTAATGGTTCTGGCATTATTCTAGAGGTTTGAATTCACAAGTCTAGTGCTTTAGACATTTGCTTCTAGAATACAAACTTACAGTCATCCATCTTGTGATAACCATTGATCTTTGATGAACTTAGCACCAACTATTGATTCCTTTTAGACCATTAACCATGAGTTGAATCCTGGTCCGACTAAGGAAAAATGTCACAATCCCGCATTACCCTAAAAAACCGATGGCATCACCTTCTCAACACTGCGGGCACACGAGAGTCGTCTGATCATTAATCGTCAATCTCAACCATTGATTTTCATGAGAAAATATTTTTCACTTGACTTTAATACTCCATGGAATAGATAATCTTCTAGGTCGAGCAACTGGTAACCATGATGACTCCAAAGGCTTAATTCATAACTTAAGCAACCTTCAACTATCGATATCTAGTCAACGATTAAATATTATTTTAGGTGTCATGAATTTAATTTATTTAATAATTAATAAAATTTCAACCATTGATTTTTGGAAATCTAACAGTTCTACTATTATTTTGGAGGTTTGATTCACAAGTCTAGTCCTTCATACATTTTCTTCCAAAATGTAACTACAACCGTCCATCAAAAATTCATCGAACGGTCGTGGGTTATATTGATTTGCGTTGACATCTTGCTTCAGACATAATGAATATGTTGTTACTTCTCCCCATTCCAAAAACTTTATGAAGGAATTTGGATGTGTATAATTTTTTTCCTAGAATAGAACAATATGTAAAATTTTATATTCTTGCCACCAACACTATGATTTATTATTGGCATACCAATTTATTTTGCCAATAATTTTTTTTATTGGTTTGATACTATATTTAATTCACCAATGTTTTTTTATTCATTTTAAAATATGTTTAATTCACCAACAAAAATATTTATTTTGGTTTGAAACATTTTTGAATTTCCATCAAAAATATTTTATTTGTTTGAGTGTAGGTTTAATTCACTAATAGAAATATTTTGTTGGTTTGAAAACATGTTTAATTCACCAATGGAAATATTTTATTGGTTTGAAAGTAGGTTTTAATCAACAATGAGAATATTTTAGTAGCTTAAAAAAATTACAATTCACTAAGGTTTTCCACAAAATTCTAGCAACTACAAAAGATTCATCAATTGAGATTTTTTTCTTGAAAAAAAGAAAAAATTGCCAAAAAATTATTAATTTTTTTGGGAAGTATACAAGATTCACTAGGATTTTACACCTTCGTCGAGGGGGGGGGGGGTGGTTCTTAAATTTATCTCTAATTTTAGTGAACCCAATGTGAACACTTCTTCCATAATAAAAGGGAGAAATCCAATATTTTTCCTTCTAAGAAAAAATATACGGTGCACTACCCCAAACCCCATTTTATGTCATCAATAGGGATATACGTCGACCTTTGGCTGAATTTTCCTTCTATCCCTTTCTAATTCTTTGGAGAAGCTTCCTGAAGCTCTCTACCAAGTGTGTGAAAGTGAGTTCTTTACTCCTTTTTTATTATTCTTTATTGACCGCTCTCCTAAAATTTCTTCTACTTGTAAGGATATTTTGGTATGAGAAGATGAAATAATTAATACTTTCCTTAAAAAAACTATACCCCCTCTTTATTCCAATGGGATATTTTCCAGAGATGATGCATGAGTGAATGAAGAATCTTGTCCCACATTTGATCCCCCATAGATTAGTGTTGAGAATATTGCTTCAAACAATTCCTTTCAAAGTCATGTTGAATCCATAAATATAATCATAGTCTCTATTGCTCCTCAAAGGCCTAAGAGACCATTCATTTATGTGACTCCAACTAGTCCTTCTCCCAAAAGCATTTATTCTATTCATGTTGTTCCATTTAACAGTGATTTTCTAGATCTTTATACAAAGTTTATGTGGTTTAATAATTATTATTCTAATAATAAAATAGCTCACATATATAATACTAGAAGGAATAAACTAAATTTTGATGAACCTACTTATTTACCAACTTCGCAACCAAGCCTTCCTCAAGCACCTAGACCTACAACTTTAACCAAGTGAGTATGATCTTTTTGAGAAACTTCATGTTACTCCCACCACAATATCACATTGGGATTTTCTTCAGATTACTTTGGTTTACCAAGGTATGCTTCACAAAGCTTGCAAAATATTCTCTTACCTTATTTTTCTATGCTAACATATGTTAATTTATTGATAGATCATATTTGTGTAGATTCACCAAATATTACATTCTATCCACAAGAACTCCCACCTTTGAAAGTATAGAAGCAAGTGGATCCTCCAATGATAATAGTTAACATTAATAATATCGCTATTAGACATGCTCTCATTGACATAGGTTCAATACTCAATGTATCTAGCTTTAACTTGTTACCTAAAATTAAAATTGATCTGACCTCTCTTGTTGCCTCTTATATATTTGTGGATTTGGTAATGTCAATCGATAAGCCTTAGGTAAGATAATCTTGCCTTTGAGGTTGAGACCCATTAATTTACCCACCCGATTATACGTTTTTCCAGGACCATTATCATATAATATTATCTTGGTAAGATCATGGATTCATGATTTTAGATAAATTAATTATATTCTACACTATTCTATAAAGTTTGTTGAAAATAATAAGGTGATCATCTTAAAAGTCTTGTCCTTTCATTATATTTTGATGCGTTGACATCTACTCTAGAAGTACCTGTTACAAAGAATACTCTTGAGATAGATGTCCTTGAAGATCCTCCTAAATAAGTAAATCCTAAATCTACTCCTAGTTCTCCTAAACTAAATGCATGTCTCAGTGATGATTGGGGTTCCTTATACTTTACATCATACTTCATTGGGGAATATAAAGTCGATCTAATCCATTTATACATCTCGACAATATCCTTCATACCCCCTATCAAAGATGATTATTATTTTGTATCATGGGACAAGGTGAATGACAATTGTAATATCCTTAATGTTTATCCTCCCCCTTTTGAGGAGTTGCAATCACGTTATGGCTTTGGATTTAATATTATTTCTAATCATGGGTATAGAGGAAATGGTCTTGGCCCCATGGAACATGGATTTAATGCTCATTTGGAACCAACACCTTTCTATTTTGCAAGGGGTTTAGGTTATAAGACTTCTCATTTTTCCACATCCCCTCCTCCATTATCTTATATCCTTCAATATTGTTCTTTTGAGCAATCAAAATTTTCTTCACAAGAGAAAGGGATGCTTCCTACTCCTCATTCTTTATTTGAGCAAGAGCATATCTTTTTAAGGCTTCTCAAATCCCACTCTATCACTCTACCATGTGTCAATGCATCTATCTTTTCTTTACATGAAAAGTGATCTATTGAGGTCTACCTCTGTCTTGTCCATTCTAATCATCTTCTCATGAGGTTCTTAAAACTATGTTCTATTGTGTTGCTACTCAGTACATGTGGAATTCATATCTTTTCTTTCTCAGTGTCATTCATGGTAGTACACTATTTTGTTCAACCATACTTTCTCAGTGGTAGCAACACAATAGTATCGAGCATGGTAATCCTCTCCTATACATTGGGGTTGGGATAACTTATTTTGGAGGTGTGTGTCCTTCTTGAGGACCCCCTCTCATCTCTTTGTATTTATCTTCTCCTTAGAATGACATGTGATCCTTTGTGTGTCACACATCATTATAAGGGGGGTTATAATATCTACTTATTCCAAAATTTAATTTTTGTTGTCTTAAATAAATATCTCTTCATGTCTTATGTCTCATCATCTAGCTTTGAGAGTATAATATCGTCAAATTTCACCCTAGGATCAATTTCACATTTATGCATTTGGCCTAGCATTTATTGCACCTAAATGCTTTTATGAAAAAACCTTATGGGTTAGAAAGTTTTGATTTCGACGCCACAAGGTCCACTGGCAAAGCGATGATAGTCTATTAGCTCGTTTCTTGAAATCTTGGTTAGAGGACGATCGTGCAATGCACATACATCTACGTTTTGATTTTGATGCCACAAGGTCTAGTGGCAAAGAGATGATAGTCTATTAGCTCATTTCTTGAAATCTTGGTTAGAGGACGATCGTGTGACACACATACGTCTATGTAGCACATAGATGTTCCGATGGGATTTTTGAGTTTGAAATAGGGAATCTTGAGTCTTAGCTTGTGACATGTGTCCTACAGCTAGGTTTCTGAATGTAACGACTCCCTTCGCCCTTGCATGCAATAAAACTCACTTTGGACCCTCATTTTGAGGGGTCCTTCTCATTCTAAAGGAGGTTTTCTATTTCTCTCCTCAATCTTCTACTCTCAAGAAAACTTCTAGCAGCGAAGCTCTATCAGACTGAGGTCCATCCAACAACCAAAGCTCTCTTTACAATAATTCAATGGTCCACTTGTGCATTCAAGAGGGGGCCAAGGATTTTTGGTAACTCTCTCTTTCACTCTCTTCATTTCATTTCTATCTATTTGAAAATAGATCAGAACACTTTCATACATTTTCTATTTGGTGGTGCAGGTTCTCCTCTTGAGCAAGGTTTTCTTTCACCAGCTCTTTTTATACTCTTTTCGATCTTTCTAGTTTTATGTGGAGGTGGGAACACCAAAATAGGGGTTTGACTATAGAAATCCCCAAAATAGCCTCAACATTTTCCCCTTTCGGTTGTGTGTAGGTGCGCTATTCGCGTGGAGCTTGCTCGAGAGAGTTGGATCTTTAGTAAGCTTGTCCTCATCCTTTTCATTTTTTCCATTTTCATAGCACTTACCTTGCTTTATTATTATTATATACTGTTATCTTATCTCATAGTTCTCAATCCTAGGGAGCTAGCAGGCCCTTGAGTATTCCTATTGAATCTTTATGCTCTATGCTTGAATAGGATACCACCATGTTTTGGGACAACATCATGTCGCATTGTCATCTAGAATCTACATTTTCATTTCCCAGCCAAGAGTTTAAAGTCTATGGTATAGGGATCTTTGGTATCTGCTCTCCTGGCCCCTGAAGTTAGCTACTTGTTGATATTTCCAACTAATGTATTCTTTGAAATTTCTTCATTCAGCTATATATGTCTAGACTTGAGGTAGTTTAGGTAAATTCACTCTGTGAGGCTCTCTTGGTAAAGGGAACTCGTGTGACATGAATCCCCCTTCTCTACATTTTGGTGAAATTGACGTGAACCATGTAAAAAAAATTTGTACAATATTTTAATGCTTATGATGACACTTTCTCTAAGGAGTATTTTGATATGTTGGATGATGCTCTAGATGACTTCTTAGAAGCATCTTCCCCTAAATGTAGATCTCATGGATAGAGTTCTACATCACAAGCCTCTACCTCTTCTATGCAGGCTGATGAGTCTGTGAATGTTATTGTAGTTTTTGTTGCTTCTCCAATGCCTAAGATAACTATCATTCACTTAGCTCCAGGTAGCCCTTCTCCTCAAAGGATCCATTCTATTGGTGGAGTAACATTCTATGATAACTCACCTAGTTTGTATTCAATGTTTGTAAAGGTTATAGACTCTACTTTGTATAATGTGGTTGGTCTTGATTTCAATATAAGAAGCATCAAGAAGAACTCAGATCAACAAATTCTTGCATCAACTTCTAAACCTACTCAATTTCCTATTTCTTTATCACCTCCTCAGGAAAGTCTTCTTCCACCACCTAAACCTTGGATTAAAGCACCCAAATATTATGATCTTGTTGAGCAACTTCGAGTTACTCTAACCAAGATCTCTCTTTAGGACTTGCTTCAAACCACTTTGGTTTATCAGAATATGCTTCAAGAATCATTGAAAAATATTCTCTTGCCTACTTCCACAAGGCCAAAAAAATTTAATGGGTTGATGGTGCATTCATGTGGATTCACCAAATATCATGTTCTATCTATAAGAAATCCCACCTTTGGATGTGCAGAAGCAAGTGGAACCTTTGATGATCATGATTAGTGTAAAAAAGGTTACTATCAGATGTACCCTCATTGATATGGGCTCAGCCCTTAATGTTTGTGGTAGTGAATTGTTACCTAAGATCAAGTTTGATTCTTCTTCTCCGGTTGCTTCTTCACTATACATCCATGGATTTGGTAACATTGGCCAATAAGCTTTAAGCACTATAATCCTACCCCTGAAGCTTGGACCCGTTACCCTACCCACTCTGGTTTATGTAGTTCTTGGACCTTTTTCGTACAACCTTCTTTTGGGGAGACCATGGATCCATGCTATGGGAGCTATAACTTCTACTCTTCATCACTCCTTGAAATTTGTAACTAACAATTAAGTCGTAAAAACTAAGGCTGATCCAGAAGTTGTTTGCCTATGTGAGGTAGTTGTTGTTGGTCGTGCTTCAGTCATTTCCACTCTTAAGAATTGTATTCCTTCACTAACCTTTGATGTGATGATATTTTCTTCAACGATGTCCCCCACGAAGGTCACTGACATAAGTGTTCCTGAGGAGGAACTAGTGAAAGAAGAAAGTCCTAAGTCTTCCCCACCTAATTTTGTTTCTAAAATGCATGCATGTCTAGGTGATGATTGGGGTTCCTTGAATTTCTTTGAGTTCTTCATTGAAGAGTACAAAGTGGAACCTTTCCATCTGGATCTCTCAATAAATACTAATAATAAACCTACCAAGAGAGTTGATGAAACTCCCATTGAGAAGGAAAGTTGTGATCCTGTTAAGGAACCCAACTACTCCCCTACTAAGGAGGGTAGTCATCCTTCTAAGAAAATCAATGTTTGTAATGTTTTTGGGAATAATTCTACTAGTCTTGTACATGGATTTGATGTTCATTGGTGGAATTATGCTCTCTATGTAGACCCACCTTCTTCCAAAGCCTTGGAAGCATCTTATGGTCCTAGGTACATGTTGATTTCTAACCCTGGGTATGGACATAAAGGCCTAGGTCACATTGGACAATGAATTCATGTCCCCATCCAAGCTAAGAAATGTAGGCGAAATCTCAGATTAGGATGTTCTGTTGCAAAATCTATGGAAAAACCATGGTGGAGTGTTAACATGATTTCAATTGAACCTCTAGAGTTGGTTCATCTTGAATTGATACAAGAAGGAACACAACCTGATGTAGTTCCTTTATACTTCTTTGCTTTAGACAAAGCACAACAAGAACTCTTAGGTGCCTACTTATCCCTGCCTTCCTTTTATAATAAGAGGTGATTCCCATATTGCTTGAGTAAGCAATAATATTTTAGAGAATCTATCTTGAATGTTGATGAGGTAGACCCTTTAGCTAATGTTGATGATAGTATTCTGATTCCTCATCCTAAAGATCATATTCCTCTCCTCAAAGGAGATACTATGGAGCTTATGATGGATCCTAAGTGTCCAGAAAGGGTAATTAATATTGGGAAATTCCTCTCTTCAGAAGAAACCAAAGAGCATGCTGATTTGTTGCACTCTTGCATTGACATATTTTCTTGGTCTTATTAGGACATGCCTAGTATTGATGAGTATGTGGTATTTCATAATATCCTTGTAGGCCCTAAGGCTAAGCCTGTTAAGAAAAAGATTGAAAAGATAAATCCCAAGGTGGTGTTTTTGGTTAAGACTAAGATAGAGAAGCTATTGAAGGTAGGTTTTATTTTTCCAATCGACTATTCACCTTGGATGTCAAATATTGTAGTCGTTAGCAATCTTGATGATCATATTTAGATTTGTATTGATTTTCAAGATCTTAATAAGGATTCTCTTAAAGATGATTTTCCATTTCCTAATATTGATATGATTTTAGACTCAACTACATGCCATGTGCCTTGTTGTCTTTCATGGATGGATTCTTAGGATACAATCATATTCATATTAACTCAAAAGAATAGTATAAGACAACCTTCACAACCCCTTGGGAGACATTCTGCTATGTGGTCATGCTATATGGTTTAAAGAATGTAGGAACAACTTACCAGCTAGAGATGACCCTAATCTTTCATGAATTCATTCATAATATAGTAGAAGACTACGTTGATGACATATTGGAAAAATTAATAACCTATCAAGATCACGTAGGTAATCTCTATCTTATCTTTGAGCAACTAAAAATCTATAAGATGAGACTAAATCCTCTTAAGTGTGTCTTTGGCATGGACATGGGAAAAAACTTAGGATTTATAGTCTCACCATGGAATCAAAGTCAATAAGAATAAGATCGGTGAAATTGTCAGTATGCCTCCACCTAAGAACATCTCTGAGCTACAGTGTCTAGAAGGGAGGATTTAGGCAATTCGAAGGTTTATATCTCAGTTGGTGTACCCTTCCATTCACTTTCTTTCTGAAGAAGGATGCTCATTTTATTTAGGATGAGGGGTGTCAAAAATATTTTGAGTCAATCAAAATTTATCTCACTAACCCTCTTGTTCTTATGCTAGCTATGTAGGATAGACCCTTTCTCCTTTACCTTGTTGCTGCACTGTATGCCTTGGCATCTCTGCTTGCCCAATATGATGATAGTTGAAAGGAGAGCAATCTATTGCATTAGTAATGTTCTCATGGATTATGAAACTCATTATTATTCTATGGAGAGAAAATTTCCAACTCTTGTCTTCATGATGCTAAAGTTAAGACATTACCTCCTCCATGCAGAAACTCATGGCATAGTGAAAAGTGATCTCCTAAAACATTTTTTTTCTAGCACTAATCTTGCAAGGAGGCTAGCAAAATGGGTAATGCTACTTTCCTAAGTTTGACATAAATATTATAGTTCATAAATAAATTAAAGGACAAGTGGTTGTCGATTATTTAGTAGATGCTCCTTCCCCTTACTCCTTCCTTGGGCTAGAGATCTTTTCCCCGATGAGCATGTTGTCACAGTTAGTCATGGTCCTACCTAGGAAATGTACTTTGATGGATCGAGATGTCAGAAAGGTTCTGGGGTGGGTGTTGTTTTCACTTCCCTTGAAAGAAAACCTATCCCTCTCTCCTTTTGGATAGAGTTTCCATGTACCAATAATATCACTAAGTATGAGGCCCTTATTACTGGCTTACGTACCACAATTTCCTTAAAAATTGAAAATCTGCATATACATGGTGATTCTCTGCTTATCGTAAATCAAATTACATGGATGTATCAAAATAAACAAAGAAAGATATCTTGATATAGGGATATTTCTTTGTATTTACTTGGTTCCCTTGCTTCTTACACAATAGATAGTGTCCCTAGGAGGGAAAATGAACTCCATACCATAGCAAGTGCTACTTCCTTGGTACCCTTGGATAAGGACATGAAGTAATACCACTTTGTGGTCCAAATAATTCAATATCCTACTATCTCTAATCAAGATGAATCCAATGATCTTATGTGCACCCACATAAGCTCAGACGAGTGGTACTACAACATCTGTAACTATCTAAAGACTAGAAACTTTCCTGATGGTGTGATGAAAAATGATTGCACTCAGATATGAAAGCTTTCAATCTACTATGTTTTGTTTTCAGAGGTTCTTTACTGAAGATTCTACAATGGCCTTCTTCTTAGATGCCTCGCTAAGGATGAAATACCCCTTGCCCTTAAAGAAGCCCATTCAAGCTCTAGGGGTGGAAATTTTGGTGGTAAGTCCCTAGTGTGAAGATTGATTCATATGGAATAATTTTGGAAAATAATGGAACAAGATTCCTTTGATTTTGTTGGAAAGTGTCTACAATGTCAGCAACATGTTAAAATTATTCACGCTCTTTCTCAAGAGCTACAATACCAAACCTCTCCTTGTCCCATTATGATGTGGGGGTTGTATATCATATGAAAGATATCACCTCCTTCTTCTAAGGGACATACTTTCATCATAACCACTATAGATTACTTTACAAAGTGGGTAGAATATATTTTGCTTCATTCCATGAACACGAAGGCTACCTGTAGCTTTCTTCTTAGTAACATTATTGTTCACTTTATATTGCCTACTACACTCATTTCTGATAATGGTATGCCATTCAAAAATAAGGAAGTAAAGTAATTCTTAGAGAAGATTCATATTTAACACAGGTTTTCTACACCATATTATCCCCAATCGAATGGCCAAGTAGATGCTTCTAATAAAACTCTTGAGTGTATTCTCCACAAGACAGTAAAGAAGCATGCTAAGGACTGGCACACTCAATTTCCATATACTTTTTGGGCCTATAAAACAAGAATTCATACGATGACAAGAATAATGCCTTACAACTTTGTGTACGGTTCCAAAGCTATCATGCCCTTGTAGTTGGAATTCCCTTCCTTACAAGTTTCCCTTAAGGGGTTAATTGAGGATGAGTCTTACCGATCTAATTGCTAGCATCAACTTGATATTCTCGATGAGTGGAGCATACAAGCCCTTGAGCATCTTAAGGCTTATCAATGGTCATTATCCTGACAATATAACCAAAGTGTACTTCCTAGGAATTTCAAGGTAGGTGACCTGGTTCTCTACAAGAATAAGAGAAATGTAAATGTGTCACCTGATCAAAGAGGAAAGTTTAGTCCTAACTAGTTAGGCCCTTACATTATCATCTTTGTGTATTGTTCAGGTGCTTATGGTTTATCGTCTATGGATGGAACACCTCTAAAAGAACCTATTAATGTAATTTACCTCTATTGATACTATATGTAGCATCTAATGAGTCATGTGTGTGGTGATCACTCTCTAAGGGTTGTAGCATCATTTATAATGACATCGTTCATCAACACATTATGGAAATTTTTTGTGTGATGATATGATCATGTGTGTGTGGGAGATATACATACATGAGTTTTATGATACTATTTGTCCATTTATCACTTTATGTCCTTTAAGGTAGTTAGATCATTATTGCATTTAGTTAACATACATCCATGTGTGTTCATTAAATCATAATAGCATCTAATGTGAACACACATCTATTTACATACATACAATCCATGGAATCAACATACATGAAAATAAAGAACATACACATCATAGTACACAATGCCATAATTTCCAAACCAATATCTTGTATATATATGTGCATAAATATAAAATGTCATATACATGTATCTTGACATTGTCATAAAAAATGAGTGGCTACTGAATATATATCAATGTCTATACAAAAAATGATCTACAAAATGTATGTATATATATTTGGTGACTACAAAAATGATGTACAAAATGAGAATCTCTAGGGTTGGGGCTCTTGGAACCCTTTGGCTATAACTGCAACTATGGGTAAGGCTATACGATGGTCAAAGATCTAGAGCGGTGTGAGCATGAGGTAGACATGTCTATTTGTATCCCCCTTATGTCTCCTTAGAGATATCATATCTGCATTTGTGCCTACATCAACTCGTACTACAACTACCGGTCACTTGTCAAGATCATTGCCACTGGCTATGTTGTGAGCTCATCAAGACAACTCTAAAGGGTTTCACATGCCTGCTCAGTAGCATCAGCCCTCATCACGACTGTGTCTCACTCTACGAGTGTCATTTGGAACTCCCCCGAAAGTTGGTCACACTACCCTCAGAGTGTGGTAGCATCCATAGTCCTTCAGATGATCTATGCCCCTCGATCCTCATAAGAGGTCCTCAACTATGCTACTAGCTCAAACAAGTGGGAATGTCACCCCAGAGAAGCTGGATAGTATGCCTCAAGGACCATCCTCTAAATGGGCACATCAGGGGCCACCTTTGATATGCACTGGGCTATCAACCGAGTCCATCCTTGTACATCCTCTGCAATCACAAAAATAAAGACCAGTATCAGTATCGTACGGAATATCTATGTAATCATAAACAAGTATATCCATAGAGAATACTGAAGGTACTAAAATATAAATAACATGCTTAGTATACTTGGGTCCCCTGATTGCCAAGTAGGGTGAAGATGAGGAGTGATTCTAGGACCTACACTGCCAATATTGGAGGCTTCTCCTGGTGCTACTAGGGCCATTGTTGCTGTGATGGTGGATGTTGCTAGTGGTGTTGATGAGACATGGGTAGTTGGTGGAGGGGATGATCTTCAGTGTTGCTGCCTTGACCTTAGTGATGCTATCGGCTGCTCCTCCTCCTCCTGTGGCCTCTCTTATTCTTTGGTGTTTGTCCTGGCACATCCTCCTATGGGCTAGGATCCTGTCTGGGGGAATCCTCTACAAACATTGGGTGAGGAAAGTGTGTGGCCCACCATGCTCTAAAACCCATAGCTACACCAACATTATCTACCACAACTATCGATGACAGATCTTGGTTAGGCTCATCATCATCTAAAAGATAAATGTTTGTGATGGAGGGGTGGGAAATGTCCTCGAGTCTTGCAACACTCCTCACTACATGTGTATACGTGGGGATTGTAGGAGGGATGGGAAATGTCCTCGAGTCTTGCAACACTCCTCACTATATGTGTATATGTGGGGATTGTAGGAGGGGTGGTATATACACAACCATGCTACTATATGACCCAACTCTAGTAATAAGGAATAATCATATGATCATGATGACCTAGGAGAAAAGGTCTCACTGCAAGTTCCTAGGGTACCTATTGTTATCTACCCACTTGAAAATTTGGAAGGGTTGAAATCTCAACCAATCAAGTAGAAGGGTATCAAACTATAACCACCAAAACTATAGGTTTTCGTCCTTCCAGTACCCCATCACCTCATACCAATGGGCCATGGGGAAAGTGTACGGTCACATCCATGGGAAACCGACTAGCCTTATGCACATAATGTGGGTGAAAGACCACACCTGTAGTAGTGTACATGCTGTGAGGCTATGGTACACATAGTGTATGTACTACCCCATCTCCTAGTATAGGTGTACCAATATGTTGCACCCCTAGGAAAAGACTATCTAATGCTTGACCATCTCACGTATGGTGTGGATGAGGCCCCCATGCAAATGAGAGCCTCATCCATCTATAGTGACCCGAAAGGCCATAGTCACAACCATCACACTGTATAGTAGGGGTGTAGTGGTTTGTACCTAATTATACTAGTGTGTATAGATGTTCCCTATGTTGTCACCACCATCAGTTCGACCCATGCAGTAGTCGACACCCTTTGCTCACTCTCATGTTGACTGGGTCTCATCTATCGCCACCCACCATCCAAAGATGGGGAGTCCAAGAATGCGATATAAATCCTCCAATGTAATAGTCATCTCTCCAATAGGAAACTAGAAATATTATGTGGTGACATCCCACCACTCGATCAAGGCTGTCAACATCCACTCATGGTATCGCATCTCTCGCATAGTGAATGCATTCTAGAGACCAACGTGTTGTAGGTGGGTGATCTCCTCATCGCTGAGGTGATCCCTCTATTGGATAATTAGTTGATATGTTCACCAATGGGATGCTCCCAAATCTTAGGGTAGTCTTGCAAAAGGATAAAAAAATTTAAGTTTGGCCATGGGATTTTGGAAAATTTTGAAAACAAAAATTATTAAGGCCTTGTGCACGCAAATCATGTGTCCCATTCCTCCATTGGCACCCTGATGATGCAAGAATGTACCTTGGATGTCATCACAAGAATGGGATGCCAGTGCATATTTAAAATTCTTGCACAAAAAATAGATGCATGTGTCGCTCGACAAGCTTAAATTGATTAAAAACTTGTTGAAAATGTACTATAAACAAGGTTTTGAGACCTACCTCATCCACCTTGTAGCCCTTGGTGATATCCTCTCTCAATTTCTCTAGTCTTAACACCTTGTACTCCCTCCTGCTCAGCATTTTGGTGAATTTTCTCTCACAAAAGTCAAAAATTTCCTCATAGTGAATAGTGAAAATGACCCCTCTAGGGGCCCACTCGGATATAAATAGGCCCTCGATGGCCCATTTTTCCTAGAGTTCCTAGCTCCCTGATTTCTCCCAATTTTACCCCACATGGTTAGGGGAAAACTTAGGAGGGGGCATATACTCACCTCTTTACCATATTTTTCTATTGAACCATTATAATTTTTCTTGATCATTCTTCTTGTCGTGGTAGCTTCTTCCAATTTTTGGGACTAACATGACTCAGTTTCGCATAATGAAATTCTTTGCACAAATTTTCGTGATAAATACTACAAATGTTCGTAGAGTTTAACTACTAGGTGCATCTTAGATACCTTCCTACTCGACCTCTGTGGCTTCTGAAGTATCCTTTTGGCATGCAAATTTGTAAAAAATTGAAGTCTTTGTGCTAGGTGTTATCTTCCTACTTTAGTGTGCTTGATTTTCCCAAAATCTAGCCCACTAAAGTGAGGGAAAAATGTAGTGTCATCGAATTTAACTCTAGGAGAAATTTCACATGTACGCATTTGGCCTAGCATTTTTTGCACTTAGATGCATTTATGACAAAAACCCTATAGGTCAAAAATTTCTAATTTTAGTGCCACACGGTCCAATGTCGAAGTGACAACAGTCTATTAGCTTGTTTCGCAAAATCTTGAGTTTGAAATGGGAAATCTTGAATCTTAGCTCGTGATGTGTGTCCTTGCAAGTGGGTTTCTGAATGTAATGGATTCCTTCACCCTTGTATGCTACAAAACTCACTGTAGGCCCTCATTTTGAGGGGTCCTTCTCATTCTAAAGGAGTTTTTCTACTTCTCTCTTTGATCTTCTACTCTCAAGCACACTTCTAGTAGTGAAGCTCTATCAGACTAAGGTTCTTCCAGCAACCAAATATCTCTTTACAATAATTCAATAATGCACCTATGCATTCAACAGGGGGCCGAGGACTGTTGGTAACTCTCTTTCACTCTCTTTGTTTCTTTTCTATCTATTTTTGAATAGACTAGAATACTTTCAAACATTTACTATTTAGTGATGTGGGTTCTCCTCCTAAGCGAGGTTTTGTTTCACCACCTCTTTTCATACTCTTTTTGATCTTCTTGGTTTTCTATGGAGGTCAGAACATGAAAACAAGGGTTTGAATGCGGCAAGCCCCAAAACAGCCCCTACATTTTTCCCTCTTGGTTGTGTTCAAGTACGTTGTTTGTTATGAGCTTGCTGGAGAGCTAGATATTCAGTAAGCTTGTCTTCATCCTTTTCATTTTTTCCATTTTCATAGCAATTAATTTTCTTTATTGTTATTCTATACACTTTTCTTATCTTTTAGATCTCAATCTCGGGGAGCTAGCATGCCCTTGAGTATTCCTATTGAAGCTTTTTCCTCTCTACTTCTCTAGGACGCCAACACATTTCTAGGATAACATCGTGAGACACTGTTGTCCAAAATCCATGCTTTCATCTCCTGGCCAAGAGTTTAAAGTCTATGGTAAATGGATCTTTGGTATCTACTCTTTTAGCCCCTGAAGTTATCTTCTTGTTGATATTTCTAGTTAATCTATGCTTTGCAATTTCTTCATTCGACTATATATCCATTTATACTTGAGGTAGTTTAGGGAAATTCGCTTTGTGAGGCTCTCTTGGTAAAGGGAACTTGTGTGACATGAATCCCTATTCTCTACAGGGACAACCTAACTAGACTTGTCTTATATTTTATGTGGCTTTTGAACAACGTAGTTTGTAGGATCCATATATTTATCCGCTTGTCATATGGTATCTAGCTTTCTAGCCATACTTATTAGTGCCATCCTTATTTCCTTGTTGTATGAATTCTATATTTCTAGCCATACCTATCAACGCCATGTTTTATCTGATCAAATTATGTCATGTCTTGTCTATGAATTTATCATGTCTATTTTTTATTTTATTTTCCCATCATGTTTATCTACAATGAACATGTTTGTAGTAAATTTGTAGTCAAATCTACAAGATAAAAGACCCATGTCCTCTTCATGTCTTGGATCAACTTTATAATTGTATATACCAAATTGAAGACCTTCATCTTCTTCATCTTGATTATACACTATTTCTCTCTCTTTTTCTCTCCAACATTGGTTGCTTCCCTATCTTTTGGGTGCATTCTTCTCTTGAAGTAATCAATCCAGGTTACATTCTTCTCTCTATTTAAAAATTATTTTGTGTTGTTTCTTTTTATTTTGGGGATGAAACATAGTACTAAGACAACCTCCTGTATCGAGGTCTATTTCACTTTGTTGGCTTGAATATTTGTTAGTTTGTTTGTGTATGTGCCTTTGTGTACATGTTTTATCCATTTTTTATATCTAAATTTTCATTATGCTCTAACCCCATGATTTTATAGCTTTTTATTTTCTAACCTTGTTGTCTTTAGTAGATCATTCCTGTCTAATATGTTTATTTAGTAGGCCTTCAACTTGGGGGCATGCTTCCTTGGTTCGAAGAACTATTTTCATCCTCTACATTATCATTTTGAAATCATGATGTTATTTATCTTTAGTAGATTTCCATTAGCATGCATATTCATGTAAATCCATAAGCCTGCTAAAGTGGGGACAAAATGTAGTGTCATAAAATTGTACCCCATGGAAATTTCACCTACACTTTTACATCCACTTTAGTGTCCACTCCCTTAGAATTTGTGTAGGCTCATCTTGGCCCTTGCATTATCCTTTTTCCCCTCAAGATGCTCAAGACCCCTTTTTAGAAACTACCTTCTTATGTTAGCTTTGCATTAAACCTTATGTTTTCCTCATTCCTGCCATTTTTTAGTGTGATTTGTCTAGACATTATCAAGTCACGTGGATGTCTACGTGCTACACTAGCATCCCATGATATTTCAACATTTAAACCATTGTTTATGAGCATGTTTCCAATTTTCACCTACCTTGGTCAATTGAAATGACTTGGGATGCCTTGTAATGGCTCACGAATCTCCTTTTCCATCCACTTCTCTCTTTTAAATATATCTTTTCACTTTGTTTTATTTCTTTGTCTTCTTCTTGATCTCTCTCTTGAAAAATATATCTTTTCTTTCTCTTAAAATCTCTTTTTCTCTCTTTCTCTACCGCTTGCACAAATCTCTTGCTTTCTATTATTGCCTCAAAGCTCTCATAATTTCTCTATAACACTTTTGGCTCTTATAAGTTTTATCTCTTTCTTTCTCTCTATTTGGCTTCCACAAGCCTTGTAGGTGATATCTATCTCTTGCCTTATGGCTTTGAGCATCTTGGGATTACTCAAATCCCTTTTCTATGAATTTTACTATCTTGTCTATTTATCTTTCTATCTATCTACCTATCTACCTATCCATGGAGGTGTAAACACTGAAACGAGGGTTTTACTACTCAACAAGCCCCTGAACAACCCCAACATTTTCTCTTAGTATTATATGTGCACGTATTGAAGATATTTATTTACTGGAGGCTTCATCGCTTGGTTGGTTGTGAGTGTTTTCTTCCTTTTCCTTCACTTCATCATCTACATTCTTTTTAATCTACAATTTCCATAGCTTAATTTATTTTATTCTCTAGTGTACTCTATTATTTTCCCATATTTCAAGAGTTCCTAGTAAGTTAGAATAGTAGTAGTCATTTTGTTAAAAAAAATTGATAGCCTTGGGTTTCAGTCCATATGAGATACCAGTGATCCATTGAGACACCAACACATCATGATTTCATCCCTGGTCCATGATTTCATCCTTGACTGAGAGCTTTCCAGTCTATCTAGAAGACCTTCATGACCTACACTTTCTATTTTGAGAACTCTCACCTTTTTATCCTGTCACTTGAGATTTATTCCTTGAGGTAGTTGAGGACCATTTGCTCCTTGTAGACTCTTATTTTTCCTAGAGAAGAGGGTGATCCCACAATATTGGTTTACACTTTTTGGCTAAAGTTGACATTGAACTAATTTTTCTTAACTAAATCTTCACATTCAGGCACCTATAGCTACTAAACCATGAGGAATTTGACGATGATGCAAACTAGTGATTTGTGAAACTTTGTCTATAGATTCTAATTAACTTTTTCTTTTAAATTTGGAATTATATTTCATTTATTTTTCCATATTCTTTCAAAACTATTTTTTAATAGTAAACACCATTTTTAAAGAGTGATGTTCACCATAAACAACACAAAAAATTTCTATGAAGCATAAATTATAAGTTTTTCAAATTTAAATTTGTAACTACAATATCTAGCATTTTCATTTGGTTTCAAAGTGTTTTATTGAATATTTTTTTCTTAATTAATTTTTGAAGTCAAACCAATTACAATTTAGACATACGAAGACTGTAAACAACATAACTTTTTTTGTATGTATCAAAATTCAATTATTATTATTTTGCTAGATCAAGGACATCAATACCTAGCATAGACATATATTTTAGAATCATTTTTTGGATATGTGTGATGTTGTTGTCATTAATGTTGTCATTGATTTCAATATAGTTCAGTTTGGTTGTATATGGTACTTGTATAATTGAGGTATTGTATAAGTTCTTAGAGTACATGGAGCTATATTTATGAATTTGTAGTTGTGTTTTTGCCAAGTGTTTCGAGAAAATTTGAGAAATAATGAAGCCAATGTTGAAGTGTGTGTTCTGAGTGTGCTCCGATATTGTGCTCTATATTTCTTATATTTTAATCATATTCCTATTCAAATTTGTAAGTGTGTTGATGAGATTCAATGGATAATAAATCTCAAGTTTTAGCTTTTGGTTCGATGGAGAGTAAAAGAT
This sequence comes from Sequoiadendron giganteum, assembly GCA_007115665.2. Taxonomy (NCBI): domain Eukaryota; kingdom Viridiplantae; phylum Streptophyta; class Pinopsida; order Cupressales; family Cupressaceae; genus Sequoiadendron; species Sequoiadendron giganteum. Next base: position 552,788,283 of record CM021106.1, read on the forward strand.
ATTTTCACCGGTGTGTAAACTAGTTTGGCAGAACTATATTTTTGTGGACTAGGAGAAATTTTTTTGCTCTGCAATCTTCTGATATTTGGTTTCAGATCTTGTAGATTTGGGAGATGATTCTTTCTGATGGTTTTTGTGTTTTGAAAAAATTTCTTGTGATTTAGCACTTTGCAAGACTTGCTCCAGAGCCCTTGTGTTTTGTTGGTTGGTCTGAATGGACTTTTGAAGAGTTTTCTATGAATGAAGTTTGTTTTAATTTTTGCAGATGTACCTAAGGTATTCTCACAGATGGAAAATTTCTAGTGAAGTGTGCTATGTGATCCATGTGTGATAATTTTTCTAAAGATACATGTACTTCAAATATCGTTAGTGTTTTCGATAGGTTTGTCCAACTTGGTGTCTATACGTACATTAAGTTCTTGGATCAATTTAAGGAAGTGTGTGATTGATCCAAGATGTTTTTTGGGTCCTCAATTAAATATGTAATTGGTCCTCTCACATTCTTATCCACTACAAGAATGTTGAGTAGCCGATCTAGGTTGAATTTGTAAATGAAATTGTATAGCTGACCTTGGAGAATGTTTCTAGGGTTGAAGATGGTATAAAAGAAAATAAAGTTGTATCGAATTTGATATCCATCCATCCCAGACTTCAGCAAGTAAGTGAAGTGTGTGAAAAAATGTGAAAAGTAGAGTGTGGAAGAGTGAATTGAGGCAATAGTACTTCAAGGTGTTAGATTAATGAAAGCAATGAGATGATGGTGTCTATAATATTTTGATCAAGTTGTAAATGTGTGGAATCTTTTTGTTGGATATTCATTTATCCTTTCTTTTTTTTGTAGGGAGTAAGCCTCCTTCTGGACAGTGAGTCCTTTGTTTGCAGTGAGCCTTTGTATCTAGGCAATGATCCCTTTAGTAGTGAGCCTTTGTATCTGATATTGCATTACTACTATATTGTGAGTTAATCCTCACAATGGTTTTTCCCTCATTGGGTTTTCCACATAGATCTGGTGTCTCTAGTTTCTTATTTCTTTTATTTGTATTTCATGTTTATACTTAATAACATATTGAAGTTAAAGTGAAAATATTAATTTTATAAGTAAACTGATTTGATACAACTGATTTACCCCCCTCTTAGTTGTCTTGTGAACTTCAACAAATGGTATCAGAGCTCTGGTTCCTCGGTGAAAAGCTTAATCGGTTGAGGTAGATTAGATGGCACAAAAGTTGCACATTCCTATTTTTGATGGAGCTGATTACAGCGACTAGAAAGAACATATGAGAGGTTATTTGATTTCGCTTGGTTTTGATACTTGGAAGGCTATCAAGAAAAAGTATTTTATACTAGTAGTTGGTCCTTTCTCAACTAATGAGATTACAACTTATGAGGAGAATTAAAGGGAAAGGTATGATATTTTCAGTGCTCTATCTAAAATTAAAAGAACAAAAGTTATTTCACTAGCTACTGCTCATGAAGTATGGGTAAAATTGAAACACATTTATGAAGGGAATGATAGGGTAAATTTCTCAAGGAAACTAACTAGTAAGAAAAAAATTGAGAACTTGAGAATGGAAGATGAAGAAGATATTGCAAGCTATTATCAGAGAGTTGAACTTATAGCTGCAACTAAAATCAAAAATCAAGGTGGCACCATGTTAGATGAAGATATAATTGAGAATATCTTGATGACACTACTAGACAATTACAGTGACAAAGTATCTGCTCTTGAAGAATCATATGATCCAAAGATATTTACTAAGGAGCATCTATTCAGTGTCTTGACTACATTTGAGATGATAAAATTTGCAAGAGAGGAGAAGACTAAAACAACTTTTAAAACATTGAAGATAGGAGATGACTTAGATGATGATGATTCAAAAGATTTGGAAACAAATTTCAAAAGGAGATTGAAGAAAGGTACTGGTAAATAGAAAGGTAAGTTTCCTTTTAAGTGTTTCAGTTGTGGAAGTATTGGTAATTATGCATCAAGATGTCCTAATAGAGATTCACACAAGAAGAACAAAGACAACAACAATAATCACAAAGATAAAAAGGATAAGAAGTTCAAGAAATTGTATTATGTCAAAGAAGATGCAAGAATTTTTTATGATGAATCTAACTTTAAGGAGGCTAAAGATGAATGTTTGTTTCTAGCCTTGGAAAATAAAGTTGTATCCACTAACCATGGAAGATTATGCAAAGGAATTTGGTTTAGAGAGCAAGAAGGATGAAACAAAAGGCACTCTGGTAACTACTTTTCATGCTAGATAGGATGAAGACTTTTGGGTAATGGATAGTGGATGTTCAAATCATATGACTGGAGATAAGAGAAAGTTTACTAAACTTGAGAAGTATGATGAAGGAATAGTTATGTTTGGAGATGACTCTAGTGTTAATATTGTTGGTAAAAGAACAATTACTTTTGATGGAAAATATATTACTGACAATGTTTATTATGTAAAGGGTTTAATGTATAATATCTTAAGTTTTGGAAAAATGTGCAACAAAGGTTTTAAGCTTGTGTTTTAGGATAAAACTTGTGAGATTAGAAAAGGATCTAGAGCTGTGATAGCAACTAGAAGAAGAACTCATGGAAACATCTATCAACTTAAGGGTGGTGATGATCAATATTTTGTTTCTCAGATTAATGAGAGTTGGCTCTAGCATTGAAGGATCGGACATGTGAATTTCAATAATATGACCAGGATCAGTTCTGGGGAATTTTTCAGAGATCTACCTAGAATCATAAAGCCTTCAAATTCAATTTACAGAAGTTGTCAGTTGGGAAAAAAACAAGAAACAATTTTAAAAGAAAGGAAAAATCACCTACTGAAATGTTGGAATTAACCCATATAGACCTTTGTGGCCCTACAAGAAAAGGAATCCTAAATGGTGATATGTACTTTATGGTCTTGATTGATGATTACTCTAGGATGAAATGGGTTACATTTCTTAGAGGAAAGTCTTAGGCTCTTGATAGATTCAAGGTGTTTAAGGAAAGAGTAGAAAATGAGGCAAACCTAAAAATCAAATGCTTAAGGTCTGATAAAGGTGGAGAATTTACATCTGGTGAGTTCAATGCATTCTGTGAAGAGCATGGCATAAAGAGAAATTATTCTACTCCTAGAACCCCTCAACAGAATGGAGTTGTGGAAATTAAAGAAAGAACTAGACTATTCAAGAGGTTGCCAGAACTATGATGAAAGAATAAAATTTTCTTGATGTGTATTGGAGAGAAGCAATGCACACTGTTGTTTACATTATTAACAAAGTTCATATCAAAGGTACCAACACTAAGACCCGTTATGAGTTATAGATTGGTAAGACTCCTACTATTAAATACTTTAAAGTATTTGGAAGTAGATGTTACATTAGAAGAGATGATGAAAATCTTGGAAATTTTGATGCTAGATGTGATGAAGGGATTTTCCTTGGATATTCAAATAACAACAAGGCATATAGATGATTTAATAAGAGACTAAGGAAAATAATTGAAAGTGCTTATGTAAAGTTTGATGAAGCTATGTATAGGCCAATAGAAATAAATGAAGTTGAACCTGTTGATCCTATCTATGGGCAAGTACAAGAAGAAGAAATTACGGAACCTACACCTAAGACTCCTAAATATGAATAGATAAATCATCTGGAGGATCAAATAATTGGAGACATAAGTGAATGAGTGAAGGAAAGAAGAAAAGTGGTTGAGGTAAACTTGTGTTTACTTTCTAAGATAGAACCTTAGATTGTGAGTGAAGCATGTAATGATGAAAGTTGGGTTAGAGCAATGAAAGAGGAACTACATTAGACAAAGAAGAATGAGACATGGGAACTAGTCCCTAGACCTACAAACAAGAATGTAATTGATTCAAAATGGGTATTCAGAAATAAGCTGAATGAAGATGGTGAAGTGGTAAGGAATAAAGCAAGACTTGTATCTAAAGGATATTCATAGGTTGAAGGAAAAGATTTTTAAGAAACTTTTTCACTTGTAGCAAGACTGGAGGCCATTTGGATGTTCTTGGAATTTTCATCTCATAAAGACTTCAAAGTGTATTAGATCGATATCAAGTCTATATTTTTGAATGGAGAACTCGAAGAAGAATTATTTGTGGAGCAACCGGAAGGTTTTCAGCTGCTAGACAATCCATACATGGTTTGTAAGTTAAAGAAGGAATTATATGGACTTAAACAAGCTCCCAAAGCTTGGTATGCTAGATTGGATAGATACTTGACAAAGCAAGGATTCAACAAAAGGTCCATAGATACCAATCTTTGCTTCAAGGTTGAGAAAAAAAATGTTCATAATTGTGGTATATGTTGATGACATCATCTTTGGTGGAAATGAAGGTATGTGTAAGAAGTTTGTTGAAGAGATGCAAAAATAATTTGAAATGTATATGATTGGTGAATTGAATCTCTTCCTTGGAGTTCAAGTAAATCAAACTGACAAAGTGATATTCATTTCACAATCTAAGTATGTTAAGGAATTGTTAAAGAAGTTTGGAATGGATGACTCCAAACTAGTTTGTACCCCTATGGTAACCAGATGTAAGCTGAGTGAGGATGATGAATCTGCTAAATTTGATCAGAGCATGTATAGATCCATGATTGGTGGAATATTGTATCTTACTTCTACTAGACTGGATATTGTGCATGTAGTATTTTTAGTTGTAAGATTTCAAGAAGAATATAAGGAAGCACATGTTACAACTGTGAAGAGGATAATCAAATATATTAAAGGAGCTCCAGATTATGGGCTATGGTATCCAAATGACAATTATTTTGCATTGAATGCCTACACTGATGTAGATTGGACTGGCTATGTAGATTATCAGAAGAGTGCAAGTGGCAGTGCATTCTTCCTTGGAGGAAGATTAGTTTCATGGTTGAGCAAGAAACAAGATTCAGTTTCTTTATCCACTGTAGAAGAAGAGTATATTGCACCAACATCTTATTGTACACAAGTACTTTGGATGAAGAAAACCTTGATGGACATAGGTGGGGTGAGTGATAAACCTATCTCTATAGTTTGTGACAATACAAGTGCTATAAACATTTCAAAGAATCTAGTGATGCATTCTAGAACAAAGCACATATCTATCATGTATCACTTCTTGAGGGAGAAGGTATTGAAGAATGAAGTTAGACTTGGATATGTACCTACCAAGGAACAAGTTGTAGACATATTCACTAAGGCCATTACAAAGGATACCTTTGAGTATCTTAGAGGGATGTTAGGGGTTATTTTCCCTCTTTTTAACTAAGTGCACATGGAGGTGCATCAGTCCAGTGGATTCATAGACTCTTTTGATCTAGACTTATGATTAAGGTCTACTCAAGGGGAGTAGAGAAGTGCATTGTTGCAGTATGTGATGTGGGTGTACTCCTAAGGGGGAGTGAATAAATATTTATATCGCAAGAATTTACTTTTCCACTGATGTCAAAGTGGGAGAGAGAATCATGTGAAAATTTTATGCTTGTGCAGGTTGTCACTTTTGAAAATCACGTATGTTGTCTTTGATGGGTTTTCACATCATTTGTTGTCATTAATGACAAAGGGGGATATTGTTGCAAGCATGGATGTGTGTAATGGTGTTGTCATTAATGTTTTCATTGATGTCAACACATTTTAGGTTGGTTGTAGATGACACTTGTATAGCTAAGGTACTATAGAAGTTCTTAGAGTACATGGAGCTATATTTATGAAGTTATAGTTGTGTGTTTTCCAAGTACTTTTGAGAAAATTTGAGAAATAATGAAGGCAATGTTGAAGTGTATGTTATGAGTGTGCTATGATATTGTTCTCTTCATTTCTTCTATGTTGATCCTATGCCTATGTGGATTTTTAAGTGTGTTCATGAGCTTCAATGGATAATATATCCCAAGTTTTAGCTTATGGCTCAATGGAGAGTAAAAGATATGTTCACTAGTGTGTGAGATGGTTTGGTAGAACTATCTATTTGTGGAGTAGGAGAAATTATTTTGCTACACAGTCTTCTAATATTTGGTTTCAAATCTTGCAGATTCGGGAGATGATTCTTTCTGATGATTTTTGTGTTCCGAAAAACTTGCTTGTGATTTGGCAATCTGAAAGACCTACTCTAGAGCCCTTGTGTTTTGTTGATTAGTCTGGATGGACTATTGAAGATTTTTTTGTGAATGAATTTTGTTGTAATTGTTATGGATGTACTTGAGGTATTCTAAGAGATGGAAAATGTTTGTTGAACCATGCAATGTGATCCATGTGTGATCATCTTGTTGGAGATGTGTGTACTTCAAAGATCATTGGTGTTTTAATTAGGTTTGGCTGACCTAGTGTCTACACATTAAATTAAGTTTTTCCATCAATTGAAGGAAGTGTGTGATTGATCCAAGATTTTGTTTGGGTCCTAAATTAAATATGTAATTGGTCCTCTCTCATTCTTATCCAACACAAGAATCTTGAGTAGTTGATTTAGGTTGAATTTGTAAATGAAATTGTATAGCCGACCTTGGAGAATGTTTCTATGGTTGAAGATGGTATAAAGGAAAATCAAGTTGTAGAAAATTTGATATCCATCCATTCGTGACTCCAGAAAGTAAGTGAAGTGTATGAACAAATGTGAAAAGTAGAGTGTGGAAGAGTGAATTGAGGCAACAATACTTCAAGGTGTTAGATTCCTGAAAGCAATGAGCTGATGGTGTGTACAATCTTCTGATCAAGTTGTGAATGTGTTGAATATTTGTGGTGGATCTTCATTTATCCTCTCTTTTTCTATAGGCAGTAAGCCTCCTTTTGGATAGTGATTCCTTTATTGGCAGTGAGCCTTTGTATCTAGGCAGTGATCCCTCTAGCAGTGAACCTTTGTATCTAGTATTGCATTACTACTATATTTTGAGTTAATCGTAACCATGGGTTTTCCCTCATTGGGTTTTCCACATAAATCTGGTGTCTCTAGTGTCTTTTTTCTATTATTTGCATTTCATGTTTACACTTAATAACAGATTGAAGTTAAAGTGAAAAGATAATTCATTTGATCCCCCAAAAGGTAAATCAAAAGTGGTTTTTTATCAACATTTTAATAGGTGTAAAGGAGACTCTATTATAGGTATGGTTTAAAAATAGCGGGGTTCTATACAATGGGTTTTGATCTAAGGTGGTTTGATCAAACCATCTTCAGTTGGAATCCTTTAAATGGAACTTTTCAAGGCTTAGATCATTATATTTTTTGAAAAATATGTGATTTTAGCAAAAATCAAGATGCCCCAAAAAGTGTAAACCACTATTGTGGGATCATTGGACTCAAGAGTATTAAAATTCATTCTCTACACCATCAAACATCCAATCCCATCTCATCCACTTACCAATATCTCTAATCTTCCAATCCGATATCCAATCTTCCAATCCAGCTTCATATTATTACCGATATATTTAATCTTTCAATCCCATATCATCTACCCATCAACATATCCAATCATCCAATCTCCCTTCATCCTCTTACCAATAGAAACACATATCATCCTCTCAAGTTCCCATATCCAGATATCAAGTACCTCTTTTCACAATTACTTTGGCCCAAGATGTGCAACAAATAAAGGATAGCCTTAAAGGGATGAAACTAGGACATCATAAGAAATCATATACTTTTCAAGAACTACATACTTATCCTTTTGGCAAGATAATCACCATTATCTATTTCCCCAAACACTTCAAAATGTCTAAATTTGAGAAATACAAGGGAAAGGGAGATCCTAGGGAACATTTGAAAGAGTTTTACATTGCATTCCAAGAGGTCTCCTATCTTAACATTTACCACTTAATAGCTTTCCCTAGAACCTTGGGTGGAAAATCCCTTGATTGGCTCACTCACCTTCATCATGGGATAATCACAACCTTTTCCAATCTAGCCACTAAATTTTTCAGTTACTTTTCTTAAAAAATAAAAAATAATATCACCATGATGGATATTTTCACTACTAAATAAAAGATCGATGATTCATTTTCCTCATTTTTACAATGAGTGAGAGGTCTTGATAGTAACTTTGCATGGCCTATACCTAAATAAAAAAAATTTCACTATCTTTGTTGAGAAATTAAACACTGAATTGGGTTTCACCTATGAATGCAATATGCTTAGTTCTTTTATGAGATCATAGAAAAGGAGTAGTTATTAATAATATCTTATTTCCAAAGGACTAGTTAAGATATATGAAGAAGATGAAGACAACAATACCTAATCTAATGAAAATCCTATTTTTAGAATAAAAATAAAATATGTGGTCAATGATGGTGTGATTGATTCAAAACATGTTAAAAATATCCAAATATATTTACCATCATATTCTCATAATAATCTATCTCCTCAACAACATGTGGTTATCCATAAAGGTCAACCTAAATGACATACTAGATGAGAATTTACCCCCTTAGGTGAACCAATTGAAACCATCCTCTAAAAGATGCTCCAAGCCAACATGATCCAATTGCAACCCATCAAGGCCCTTAGTCCTTATGTACCTAAACCCACTTGGTACAAAGAACATGAATTTTACGACTATCATAAGTTCCATAGACATAAAACTTACTCATGCATGAAACTTATGAACTCTATCCAACATCTTATTGATCGATAAGAAATATCTATCGAAGGCCATACATATCCTAATGAAAACTTGGTTATATACAAGTATCCTTTCCCTTAGCATAATGAAGGTAAAATATTTACATTGTACCACATAATGTCTTATACTTATAATAATAATATGTCATGTGATTTTATTATTGGACACATCAAACAAAGTCTATCCCAAGTAGCGACCATAACTATCAAATCATCTAATTATGAACTGTTACTACTCAATGTGGTTAACTTATTGTTGAAGGAGTTTCATCCTCCTCTCAACCTATAAACCAATATAGCATACTCAATCACTTGAACAAAACACTAGCATAAATCTCTATCCTTGAGCTACTTAAATCATCTCCCATTCACAAGGACCTCGTTTTAAAATCCCCCATGAAGCCTATGTCCCTAATGAAATTGATCCTACTCAATTTAAATTCATGATAGGAAACTTACCATCCCACAATTTGTCACTTTTTCTACTAAAGATATTCCTTCTATCAATCCATTTCATAATCAACCATTATACCTGCAATCTCAAATTTATAAAACCACAATCAAACATGTCCTAATAGGTGGTGGATTTGGTCTCAATTTGTGCACTTTGAAATTGATCAAGAAACTAGGTTATTCCAAAGATATCATCAAGCCCCAAAATAAAATAACTATCAAAGCTTATGATGATTCTTAAACATAATACCATAAAATTACCTATACAAGTTGGATCAAATACCATGGAAATGACATGTCAAATCTTGGATCTTGATATACCACACAAATTTTTTCCATCGATCTATTTCATAATCAACCATTATACCTTCAAAGTCACATTCATAAAACCACAATCAAGTGTATCCTAATAGATGGTGGATTTCATCTTAATGTATGCACTTTGAAATTGATCAAGAAATTAGGTTATTTTGAAGATTTCATTGACCCCCAAAATAAAATAACTATCAAAGCTTATGATGATGCTTAAAGATAATATGCAAGTACTATTAAATTACTTATACAAGTTGGACCACCTACCATGGAAACCACATGTCAATTTTTGGATCTTCATCTACCATACATAATTATTCTTGGTCAACCATGGATTCACACCATGCAAGCCATCCCATCCACTTTCCATCAATGCATGAAATTTTTATATAGCAATAATGAAGTCATTATCCCAGTAGATCCTTAGCCTTTCCAACATTGCAAATTTTGAGAATTTCATTATAATCACTCACATAATTTCCCAATTAATGATGTTGTACTCCATCCCTTATACTACCTCGACCCCTCTATATTAAAATTTTCATCTATCTCACCACCCATTCCTAAAACCAAGTTCAAAATCACTAACAAGGAATGTGGAGAGTATGTACTATATAGTTCCTTCTACATAGGACAACTCCCACTTTCACCTAGGTCCCATGATCAGCCTAAGGCATTAAAAGGGGAACTAGAGGAAAATTTTAAATGCTTCATTAAATGGGGGCTACTAGATAAAGATGATCCCAGTGCTTGAACATTTTTTCAAGGTTGTATAAGGATAAAGATGAATAGTTACCTCCTTTACAAATTTACAAATATCTAAAAGGTCGTGACTTATGTAAAAATATGGGATATAAAGGTAAAGGACTTGGGGTTCTTTAACAAGAAAAAAGGGAGCCTATTCAACTTAAGCATCACATGCACTATAATGGAATAGGATATGGATCAATCGAAATGGTACCCAATGGTCCTGAATGAACCTCATTGATTGGGATCAACAGAGACCTCCAGTTCTTGATACTTTCAAGAATGATGAAACAATTTTAGAACTTATGAGAATATGAGAACATATCCATTTAGGATATCATAAAGGAAAAATTTAAATTAAATTAAACCATGATTCTTATTTTGGGGAACAAATAATATGCATTAGGACCATAAAAATAAAAATAAAAATAATAAAAAGGATGATCCCTTAGTGAAAACCTTGATGAGACACTTTTGGATCATAAAAAGTAAAAATAAATAAATATCTTCTAGTGAAAACCTCCTTGAGGTGCTAGAGAATGAGGCACTTGATTATATCCCCCAACGTTAGGAAAGATCTACCATATTGGTTGAAGAAAATATTGAAATTAATCTAGGGATAAGAAAGGAACCAAAGATCACTTTTAAGACTGCAACACTAGCGGACGATGAGAATCAAAACATATCTACCTTCCTTAGAGAAAAATTAAAGAACTTTTCTTGGATCTATTCAAACATGCCAAGGCTTCATCCATCACTTGTGGTCCACTATTTGGTAGTATACCCTAACTCCAAACTTCTCAAACAAAATCTAATAAACATGCATCCACAAATTGCTCTCCTAGTGAAGGTATAATTACAAAAGCTCCTTGAAGTTGGCTTAATTTATCCAATCAATTATCCTTAGTGGGTTTCTAATATAGTACTAGTCTCTAAACCCACTAGGGGCATCAACATATGCACTAAATTTTGTGATATCAATAATGCATGTCCCAAAGATGACTTTCCACTTGCTGAAATCAATCTCATTGTAGATTTAATGACAAGGAATGAAATGTTGTCATTGATGTATAGTTTATCATGTTATAATCAAATAAGGATAGCTAAAAATTATCAACATAAAAAATAATTTATCACTCCTTAGGGAACATTCTATTATTAGGTAATGTCATTTGGTCTCAAGACTGTAGGGGCCACATATCAGAGAGCTATGATAGTCATCTTTAATGATATGATTCATGACATCATGGAAGATTATGTAGATAATATTTTGGGAAAGGAAAACACGCAAACTGGTCATGTGCAAGTGTTAGAGAACATATTTGATCAATTAGATAAGTACTAATTATGATTTAATCTAAATAAATTTTCATTTGGTGTCGCATCTAGAAAAATCCTTGGCTTCATTGTATCTAGAAGAGGCATAGAATTTGATTCAACTAAAGTCAAAGAATTATTGGGCCTGCTGTCACCCATAAATATCAAACAATTATGTAGCCTTCAAGGAAAAATATAGGCTATAAAAATACTCATAGCCCAACTTATAGATAAGTTCCAACCATTTTCACATCTCCTATGCAAAATGTCAACTTCAAATGGGATAAAAAATTTCAACAAGATTTTTAACAAATCAAGGACTATCTTGCATCACCACCTATTCTCACACCACCTAGTTCAAATAAACCACTCCTACTTTATGTTTTTGCTACCACCATGGCACTAGGGGAATTTTTGGCACAACATGATGATAAAGTAAAATAAAGATAAATATACTACATATCTCACACTTTAGTAGGTTGTGAATTGAAGTATACTCCAATTTAAAGGGCATTCCTTACAATTATTTTATGTGCTAAAAAGGTACAACATTACATGCTCAAATAGAATATGCAACTTATCTCTAAGGTGGACCCACTAAAAAAATTTCTCTCTAAAGCTACCCTCACAAGATGCATAGTAAAATGAGAGATTGAGAGTTATTCCTTTGCTTGAACTTTTCATGGGTTTTGATAATGTACAAATTAAAAGAGAAATTTTTCTAGGTTTATTTTCTTGACTAATAAACCAATCTAAGGATGTTAAGAGATATTTTATTGAGATATTCATTTTTTCAAACCTTTTTGATACAATTTCATATATTTCTTCTAAAGGCTATAATTTATCTACAATAGTAGTGGAGCCTATGAAAATGGGGTAATTAAGTGCTATCATATGGCTTAGGATATAGGGCACACCCACTTCCAAAGTTATTCCATTGAAGGGTAACCCTAGAGATCTCAATGCAAAAGAGAAAGAGATCTTGCAATAGGGTTGTCCTAGGAGCTGAATATGATCTAATGAGGGGTTCACCACCAAGTTTAGACTTGGAAAATATAATGAAATGAAAGATACAACACTAAACCCTAGTTTGATGTAATGACCTACATAATGACCTAAAAAAGTGTGTAAAGCAAAACAAATAAAAAATAAATAAAATGTGTGTACTTGGAAATTTGTAGAGACTTGAATGGGGACTGGAAATTTTGTAAATCTTGAAATTTTGGCCTACTGGGACTCATTCGCCATTTTGGGTGAATCAATCCTAGTTTTGGATTTTTGCACAGAAGTAGGTTTCAGGAAAATGGGTATATAAATCTGCAAAGATCTCTGAAAAAACCTATAGTGGGACTCATTCACCACTTGTGGTGAATGAGTCCAATTTGGATTTTTTGGAACTTCAAGATTTGGATTTGTTCTTTACTATTTTCTATTTTTGCTTCTACAAGTTTTTGAATCCAAAAATCTAATTTTGGGGTTGTAGATGACCTTTTAGTGAAGATTACGACCTTGCAAATGGGGAGACAACTCCAACAAGCTTGTAACCTAATCTTCAAGTCTTCAAAGCACCTAGATCTATAATTATACAAAGAGAGAGAGAAAGAGAGAAAACGTGTTGATTGTTAGGGAATAGGGGTTTTCCTTGGTCAAACCCCTTGTACGTAATTAAACCAAATGATGAAACAATGAAACAAGGACATGAAACATGAAATATAGGATATGCACAATTATACCTTGAATGATGTATTGTAAAGGATGTCTTATAAATCTGCAACTAAACATGAAATGGCCATCAAGGATGTAGATCTTGATCTTCACAATAGGTGTAGAACAATGATTGATCTTGGATCTTCAATGCTACATCACAACACTAGCTCAATAAAATGCTTGATGCTTGGTATGCATGACATGATGATGGATCTTGAATTTCTGAAATAATTGATGGAGAATTCTTCCCTTAAATGCCTTAGATTGATCTTCAATGTTATCTTGATGATATTGGAATGCTTAACCCTTGCTTGCTTCACTTGATAACATGTAGGATTGTGTTGATCATGTAAAATACTGATTTGGAAGCTTTTTTATATAGGCAATGCACTCCAATGACCGTTAATTTGATCCCAAAGGTGGACATAGGAGAAATTTGAGCTTAAAACCTAGTTTTCCTACTCAACCCTTACAAATAGCCCAAATGGGACTCATTCACCAAGCTGGGTGAATGAGTCTCACCTGGATGGGACTATTTTTCTTGCCAAAATGTCAAGGAATGTGTAAATTAAGCATATATGTTCATATTGTCTAGTTTTTTATTGAAATATGCCTTGGGATGCATAATATGCGTCATAGGGGCCTATTAATGATGATATTAAGGTCATAAATGCAAGAGGGCCCAAAATCCAATGTGAAGGGCCCTAAATCCCATGTGAATGAGTGAGACACATTACAACACTAGATTAGGTCCACTTTGTTTATAAGCTTCCTAAATTTAATGTGAAGGTGCAAATACATACACTTTACAACATTAAATTAGGTAAAAATTTAAGTTTATTTAGCTTTAAAAGGACCCAAGACCTAATATGGATGTGTAAAACACATCACAACACTAGATCAAGGTGACATTAAGTCCAATTTATCATTAATTATTCCAAAAAAAAGCAAGGAAAAGTAGAAGGGATACTTTTTCAGTGACTCCAAGTAGTAATATCATCACCATATCTATTTAAATTATTCAATAGCTAATCAATCTAGGTATGATGCTTGGCTAAAGATGTTTTCACATATTTTATACTATTATGGTTATTAATAGATATACTATCTAATTTTTATACATTATGGTGGATAATATTTACAAAATATTTAATAGATATAACTTCAAGACACAAATCATCAGTGTTCTATTGTAGATGTTCACAAACCTTGTAATGTAATTCCTTTGTTTAAACACATTTGATGGCTCTGATTCTTTTAGAGATTGTGGTTGAAAAGCATACTAGAAAAAAAATATTTTCCTATTTTTATTCTTGTAGTTGCCTTGAATAGGAGGCCACCTACCATTTATGTAGAATGTATCCTCTTGTTCTTTATACCATTCTAAAGTTTCTTTCCTTAAAAATTTATTGACCACGTTATAGAAAGGGTGATTTGACATAATATTTTTTCCCTTTTCTTTTCTTCTTGGTCTTGTGCAATCAAGAAAGTGATCTTCTAGATCTCTTGCTACTGAAGTCATAGAATAGAAGAATTTTATGTTTATAGAAGCATATTTAAATTTAGAAAACATATTTATACCATATAAGGAAGTGAATATTTTATATAAATTTGAAGATAAATGTTTTACTTATGAACAACCTTTACCTCTAGTTGTTACTATAAAGATCAGTATTAGAGACTATAGTCTCCATCCATTTTGAGTAAAGTGTATTGAGAAGTTATCTAGAGTGTGAAGATTTATCTTTGTAGGTTTTCACTTCTATGTTGAGATTGAGATTTATTCACATTTATATCTTAATTAATGTCCTAATATTGCTTGATTTCCTCTCCTTAAAGGATTGAGTTGTTCTCTCTCATAAAACACTATAAGATTACTCTAGATCATACAAAACTTCTAAATATTCAAATAAATGGTAGAAATCCATGGTTTTTCTATCTAATATGGTGTCAAAATAATCAATGTTCTATTGTAGATGTTCATATAACCTTGTAATGTAATTCCTTTGTTTAAACTCATTTGATGGCTCTGATTCTTCTAGACATTGTGGTTGAAAATAATACTGGAAAAGACATATTTTCCCATGTTCATTCTTGTGTTTGGCTCAAATTGGAGGCCATCTACCCTTTCTATAGAATTTATCTTCCTTTTCTCTATACTATTCTAAAGTTTCTTTCCTTGGCAATGTATTGACCATGTTTCAGAAAGGGAGATTTGACAGAATCTGCTTTCCCTTTTCTTTTCTTCCTAGTCTTGTGGGATTAGGAAAGTGATCTTCTAGATATCTTGCTACTAAATTTAGAATACAAGACTTGTATGTTTAAAAAAGAATATTTAAATCTATGTAAATTATTCAAGATCTATTTAAATTATTCAATATTTGATCAATCTTGGTATGATGCTTGGCTAAAGATGTTTTCACATCTTTTAGGCTATTATAGTTATCAATATCTATATTACCTATTTTTTGTATATTATGGTGGCTAATATTTATAGAATATTTAAGAGATAAGACATCAAGACATAAATCATCAATGTTCTATTTTAGATGCTCACAAAACCTTGTTATGTGATTCCTTTGATTGAACTCATTTGATGGTTGTGATTCTTCTAGAGATTATGGATGAAAAGCATACTAGAAAAGATTTATTTTCCTATGTTCATTATTCTAGTTCCATAAAATATAAGGCAATCTACCATTTTTGTAGAATATCTCTTCATGTTCTTTGTACCATTCTAAAGTTTCTTTCCTTGTTGACCATGTTATATAAATGGTGATTTGACATAATATTATTTCCCTTTTCTTTTCTTCCTAGTCTTGTGGGATCAGGAAAGTGATCTTCTAGATATCTTTCTATTGAAGTCATTGAATACAATACCTTTATGTTTACAGAAGCATATTTAAATTTACCAAATACATTTAGACCATATAAGGAAGTAAATATTCCCCAACAATTTAAATATCCATGTTTTACTTCTACACAACCTTTATCTTTATTTTCTGCTAAAAGGGAATCTTTCATTATAAAAGGATAGTCAATGTTGACCATTTTTTCTGATATAAATCCTTTTTAGATAACCAATTTACTCGATAATATAGGTAATATTCCCTTTTACTAGACTTATTTCGGTCATTTCTTTGCTATAAATAAGCCCTTGTGGAAGCATTGTGGGCATTGAGTCTTAGAATTTAGCATTCTATCCTAGAGTCTGTAAGAATGTAGCTTTTATCTATCTCCTGCATTTATTAATTATGCTAGATATCTCTGAACATAATTGCATATGAGATATCAAAAAGATAATTTTCTTAAGTATTGTGATTCTTATTTTTTGAAATAATATATAGAAGCCATTTATATTTAGCCAATAGTCTCCACATTGTTTCTTCCAATAGTCTTTGCAATTGTCCTATTTAAAAGTCTACTAACTATAAATATTGGTATCAAATCCTACAATCACCATCCATTTCGAGTAAAGTTTCTTGAGAAGTTATCTAGAGCGCAAAGAGTTATCTTTGTAGGGTTTCACTTATGTGTTGATATTGAGAGTTCTTTACATTTATATCTTAATTAGTTTCTTGATATTACTTAATTTCCTCTCCTTAAAGGATTGAGTTGTTCTCTCTCATAAAAACCCTATAATATTAAACTCTAGATCATCCAAACATTCTCACTCTTCAAAGAAATGGTAGAATTTCATAGTTTTTCTATCCAAGATCATGTTTAAATAATCAATGAAGCTAGTATTAGGGATAGTTTGAACTACCTCCTCTACAACCCATAAAATAAGACTTTTACCTACAAGAAATCTATGATATTCATATTTTAGTGTAGAAAAATGTATCCCTTTACATTTTTACACTTAATTTGGAATTAATATTAAAATGGACTTAATTGTACCTTTTTTTGGTGTTGCAAAGAGTACCTCTTTACACTTTCAAACTTATTTAGGGATCCTTTAATTAATTGATCTTAATATTCCTTAATTGGACCCTTTAATTTAAATCCAAACCTTATTAATTGTATTTTCCAAAGAGGAAACCTGACATTCATTAATGACTTAACATAACACTTCTCATTGAGAAATGTGTGTCCTAAGGTTAGGGACTTGTTACCTATTTTTAGCTACAACTCAAAACAGGTTGAGTTGAATTGCATTCATCATTGAAAGGTACAATTTGTTTTGCTAAAGTATTCATTGATGAAATAAATCTAATTACATTTTAAATTTTCAGTATTATTATGCAACTAGTTGTAACAGAGAAATCATAAGATTTCATAATGTTTGCTTCTTTACTCATATTGTACAAACCAAAGTCCCACACAAGTCATGGGAGTAGCTTAATTTGATTTTCATAATCAAATAATGAATACAAAAAATAAATGTGTACAACACAACTGTATATAATAGAGGAATAAGAGAGAAGGTGATTCATCATTGCTTGGAATGATGAATCATTGTCACAGTTGAAGTCTTCACTTGATGTCTATAGGTTGCAACAACTCCAAGCTCTGAATACATCTACAGGATTGTAAAAGGGGGTGTTAGAGAAATGAAAAGCATGTCCTTCCTCATGCCTACATTACCATCAAAGATTTAATACACATTCAATTGGGCATTCATTAAAAGACTAGATCAGGTAGGAAGGCATATGATTAGAAAGCATAAATTTCAATGGAAGCTTTCATCTTCAATTATTTTTCTAACTTGTGTGTTCACTGTGTAGGAATAGTTTCATTATGTTTGTGATCATTTATCATCAAATGTGTGGAGAAAAATGAGATCCCACAAGGGTTGACCCTGACATATCAGAAGGACATAAAACAACTATGCTTCATGCCTATTAAAGAGATAATTAAACATCAAATTTCTACAAAAGGCTTTTGCCCTTACAAACATAAATAAAAAATAGGCCATGACAATCCAAAGATATGTTGGAAAACAATGAACATAACAGGGTAATCTATAGTAGCATTGAAAGAGGCAACCATGTTTGAGGCTACAAAAATGAGCATTATAAATAGTGATAAAATTAATAAATCCAACTTCACAAGGATTCATCATGTAAACAGAGGTGTAGATCAGTATTATAAATATGCACCAAAGTTAAATAATGCAATGTGAGTAGAAAGTGGAACTACATAAATGCAAACATCATATTCACAAAGTGAAGGAAGTGCTACCTCAGACAATATATGACAAATATGATATGCTATAAGAGCATGATGGCAGTACATTCTTCCTAGTACATTTTTTCATGGAATGGAAATTTAAGCCATGTAGCCAATTCACCAAGGACCATTCAAGGAGGTAAAGTCCATGATACAATGCACAATAGGAGTTAAAAACTTAGTCATGAAAGTGCAACAATATGACATAGTTAATGAGCACCAATATCATGGTAAAGAGCATCAATAAAGGTGCAGAAATTAATGACAGTCATGTCATCAAATGGACAACATAAGCAACATGAAAAAGGACAGTCAAACCTCAAGATAGGTGGGAAATCCCTCAAATAGATGACTTAAAAAAATTAAGAATGGTGTGAAATTTTCAAGGTTCAGTATTTACAAACCCCACTAGAACCCTCATGGCAGTGCATGCATTGCAAGCAAAGGTCAAATGAAGAAATGATGGCATTTTAGGGTTTGAAATTCTTTTTTAGTCTCTACCCTAATCTTTTGATGGGAAATTTTGACTAGGTTTTAAAAAGTAATCATTTCATGATTTGCCTATGGTCTTGACTTAGAAGTCAAAAAACCTAATGATGTGTTGTGGTGGCTAATCAAGTATATGCCAAGTATGATGGCCAATGTAATGCATGGTGTTTTTCATATCAAACATGCTGAGGAGTGGTGTAATATTTGTGTGACATGCAAAGTATAAGTTGATGCATGGAGCTCAAGAGTTATTAGGAGGATTATTGTTTTTGCATATGTGTTTATTTATATTTTTCCCCTTCACTTTTATTGTAAAGTTGTGCTTGAAATATTATTAAATGCGATGAAATCAATTTCCTTTAATAATTTTGTTAAGACAACTATAGTTATAAGGAGAAAAATATTGCAAAATACTAAAGAACAATTCGCTCATGCACAAAGGGGAAAATGATATAAAGTGATTACCATGCATAAGGCATTTTTTGAGTAATATCTTCAATTGGAGGAGTATTTTTAGAGTCCTTTTGGATCAACATGCATGGTTGACTACTTTGAGATGGTGGAAGGGCAATTTTCTTCAGTTTTGGGCTATTTTTATGAGGATTTTCTCTTTTGCTCGGATTTCACATTGGAGATGCAGATATTTTGACTTCAGTCTCATTCAGTTTTGATTTTGGCTGCTTTATGCATGCCTATATTGTATACATGGGAAAAAGTTAGTCTTTTTCCTTGGGTTCTTGTTTCTAACTTTTCCTTCAGCAAAGAGACTTCATGTAACTCAGTTTTCAAATTTTATGATATTTAGTAGGTTTTACAGGTTATCTTAGAGTATCAATTATAGAGTGTTCCTTCTTTTATCATTGCAAGTTAGATATTAGCCTTCTCAGATTCAGGCGTTTTGCCTTTATGAATGTTTTGGATGAAAATTAAATGTTTTTGATGTCAAATCCTTTAAGTTTATATCACATTTGTGAATGCATGTACACAGAAAAAGTAAATTTTAGTTGCAGGTCATAAGTTGTGCTTTTAGTTTATCCTCATCTTTGAGTTGTGAAAATGTCATTTTCCTTCATAAAGAATAAATTACCATGCCTTCTTGTGAATCACTGATGCAATTAAATTGTACAATCTAAGTTGTGAAAATAAATTTCATAAAGAATCAGTTGTGGATTGATCTATACTCATCAAGTCATCCAGGTGTGTCACCTAGATTTAGTTTCAGTTTATGCATTTATTTTAAGTCTTCTTCCCTTTTCCATACAAGTTATAGATAATTAAATAGAAGATCAAATAGGAATCCAGCCTCAAACCCAGAGGTTTTCTTTCGAATAAGATACCCACAACCTGAAATTAATCCAATGTTACACGAGACTGCAGAGTTTTTATAGCTTTGCACTTTCACACTTATTTAGGGCTCCTTTAATTAATTGATCTTAATTTTCCTTAATTGGACCCCTTAATTTAAATCCAAACCTATTTAATTGCATTTTCCAAAGAGGAAACCCAACATTCATTAATGCCTTAACATAACACTTCTCATTGAGAAAAGTGTGTCCTAAGGTTAGGGACCTATGACCCATTTTCCCATGGATGAATGGGTCCTCCCTTATATGTAGGACCTAAATTTAAATTCTTTTTTTGGTGGTATTTTAACATATTCAAATCTATATTCAGATGTCGACTTGTGATATTTGAATTTTGGGAAATTAAGGTTACATATCTATAAATATAAGGTCATTTCACTATGTTTCACCTAGAAATTTTGATCTATGAAATCTAAGAATTTTTCAAGTGAGAATTATTGGAGCAATTCAAGAGAAATTCAAGGAATTCAAGAGCATATTTATTGAAGATTTATTTTAATAATCAAGATCCAATTATCATTTCAAAATATTCTTGTATCATGCATGTTATTGGAGCTAATATGATGATGTAGGTTTCATGATCCATTCAAGCATTCAAAAAATTATTTCAAGTCAAGATCCAAGGTTTAAGATCCACATCTATTGAAGTTGTTTCATGCAAGAAGTAGATTTATATTCCAAGGTTTATTCAAGGGTTTGGTGATTTTTGATATTGAGTTGTTCATTTATGCTATTTTGTTTCATTTCAAGATTTGATTATCAAAATGGGGTTTGACCAAGGAAACCCCCTATTCACCAAAAATTAAACATTTTCCCTCTTGATTTGTGTTTTTCGATTTAAGTGGAAGAAATCTTGAAGATATATTGAAGAGAAAATTGGAGAATTTGTCAAAGTTGTAAAAGTTGACACAAAAGTTGCCATCTCATGAAAAATCACTTGTAGAATTTATTTATGGCTTTCCAAACCTTAAACATAGGAAAATTGAAGATTTGGATCTATAGCAGAGGGTCCCAAAAGTTGTAGAAAAATCCTAACTTGGGAACCATTCGCCCTTGGGTGAATGAGTCCCAAATTAGCTTCAGAAACTGACTTTTGGTGACTAGTACACATCATCTTACCCTTCTCTAATCTATGATTTGATTTCTATTTCTATTTATTTTGTTTTTCATCTAACTATTCCATGTTGTAGATTGCATTTTGGAGTTATTTTACTATTTTTATTTTTTCTCCCCAAAGTGTTGTTTAAGCAGGATCTCATCCTTGCAAAAAAAGGAAATATGTAGATTCACACTTTAACTTAATTCACCTAATTCTTGATAATAATTTTATGACTATGTGGATCCCATTTCCTAATGAATTGAGGAAGAATAGGTCCCTAGTTGGTTCATAACCATATTTTAATTACCCTGCCTATTTTCTTTATTTCACATACTTCAGAAGAAGTCATTAAAGGCCAAGTAAGCAACTATGAGCCTCCTTAATTAAAAGAAGAAACAATATATAAGAAAAATTCTTTAGGTCCAATATTATTAAAGAATTTCATTTCAAAATCCACTTTCAATAATTTTATCATTCCAAGGATGAAAAAAATCAAATTGACATTAGAATATGATGTTAAAAACATTCCGAACAAAAATATTGTCTAATTTTCCTTCTAAAGAAATAGATTACATTAGGAAACACAAATATGTGAACTTTGTTCATTTTGGAGCTATTGAAATCACCATAGGATCATGCATTTCTGAAAATATTTGACTTGTGTGTTACTTAGCTCTTTATGATATATGACAAGTAGATTATAATCATTCCTATCAACTATCTAGTCTTTCTAGATTGATAAAAAAAAAAATTCTCCACCTATTTTTCCAATCTTATAGTAGTAGTCAAAGATAAAAGTTATCTAGAAGTAAAACATGGATCTTTAAATTTCTAGGGAATATTTACTTCTTTATATGGTCTAAATATGTTTGGTGAATTTAAATATGCTTTTGTAAACATACAAGTCTTGTATACTATGATGAATACAAATAATCCTGCTATTCTTGAAAATTTACCATATGCTAGAGCAATGTGTGGTGAAGTACAGTTATAAAAGGGACATATCAATACAATTGATATCCCTATAGGATGAAGTCTATATTGGATGCAACATATTGTTGCTTATGATATCCCTAAATATGAGATGGTATGTGACATTGTTGGTCCCAATTCACCATGGTATAAGGATATATAAAATTGTCTCCATACTAACACCCTTTCACCTAACCTATCCACTTCATAATGGAAATCCTTCATATGCAACTCTTCCCACTTTACCTTGTTATGCAGTACACTCTACCAAAGGAACTTTGAATGAACCTTGCTAAGGTACTTAGATGTAGAAAGTTGGAAACAAGCTACACTGAGAGGGGGGATGAATCAGTGTTGTGCAAACATTAACTTTATCAACCTTTAACTTCAAAGAATTAACAACATTCAATCATAATGCATTAATAAGAAACTAAACACAACACCATAACACCAAGATTTTTATGTGGAAACCCTGTTAGGGGAAAAACCACAGTGGATGGACAATCCACAATTATGATTTTGAGTATACTCAAAAGTGAAGATTACAAGAGGGGAATGCACATGCATTCAGGAATAGTGCCTAGAGCTCACTGCTCAAAAGAAAGAGGGCTTACTGCCCAAGAGTTTAGATTAAAACCATCTGAGAGTTTGAACTAAGATGATTAGCATCTACAAATTATTGATTATAGTTACAATTAAGCTCAATAATGGATCTGCTACCTTACAGACTAATTTTGTACTTCTGCTTTGTTTTGCTCATACACACAACACAAATCTTCTATGCACAAGTGAAACTATGCTTTATCGCTACTTTGTTCTACTCTAACTCACAATTCGCACATCAAAACACATCATACATCATACAAAATGATATAGACAAACTTATACATATATCCGCAATCATAGAATTCATTTACACTTTGTCGGCTCCACTAGAACACAAAAATAATTACAACTGTCGGCTAGATCCATAATGAAATATGTATATGTATCCTCCAAAGTTGGTTAAGACATAGAGGGGACCCAAACAAAAAAAATTGAGCATGAACATATTTAATTAATTTCTTCTTATGCATCCACTACATAATTCATTTCATGAAGTTGGCTACAGTACAAGAAAAATTAAGAATATGCCAACTAGATCTTTTAATTCCCACACGAATTGATATGATCCACTACACTTCAATCTCAACATAGATAATACAAAAATAATCATTTACTAAGATGTGCAACACAAAATGATAACTTGAAATCTTTACACAGATTGATGAGTATTGAGTTACCAGATACTTTTTTCTGCCTTGTCGATTTTCAATCTATCTGTCGGTATGCTCGAATGAGGATATGCGTACCTGATCAATGTATAGGGTTTCCATCAATGACAACACCAGATGAAATTTATAGTGTCTCTTGCTAGCAATCTCCCCCTTTGGCATTGGTGGCACCACTTAGTCAAAAATGACTAAGTGTCGGATCAATACCATGCTAAAATTCACTACAATCCCAAAATTTCAAAAATGCTACTCTCCCCTTGAGTTGATTATACATTTTTCACTCCACTTATTCCCCTTTGACATCAATGGAAAAGGCAGGGGTCACACATAAACAAGAATCAATAAAAATTGTGTTTGTACAAAGGTGCTTCTTTACCTTACAAAAGTCGGAGAGATGAACTTGCAAAATCCTTCTTTAGCTATACCAGATTTGAGTCCCGAGCTCGTTTGAGACTTTCCATGATGGTTATGTGTCCACAAATCATATAGGACAGTATTTCTATAGATTCACGGTTGGTTGGATCATTGAATACCATAGTGTCCTCTCCTTATTTAAGGTACTGCCCATTACCTCAATTTTGAGGCTAATGATGTTTCTAAGTTCACAGGTTCTAGCAAAGATTTTGTCATTTTCATGATTCAACCCTTTTATTTTATTTAGCAGAGACATTACCTCTCCTAATTTTCCAACACCGCCAGATAGTGGATCAAAAGCCTCAGAGATAATTGCTAACTAATTTTCCATTTCTTTCAACTTCTTCTCATTTGCTTATGTGAACTTTGAAAAAGATAAACATGATTTGTAAATATTTCCTCCTTCAAATAAGGCATCCTTTATGTTCTTGACACAAGTGGTCAAGATGACTTTGTCTTTGGCAATCAATATTTTTAGTGCACTGAACCTTGCAACATCAAATTCCTTTTGCACTTTTTCTAAAGAATATTTTTCAAGAGACTCAAAATGAGTATTCACTGAGATGATAAGCCTCTTTAGTTCACTAGATGAAGATTCAATCTTCTCTTTCACAAAAGAGGGCATGATCTTCTCCAGTACACTAGGGGCAAGTGGCAGCAATTCACTATCTTCAATATGAGATTTTAATAGCTCTTCTTGAGCTTTTAGTTGAGAAAATGAGGCCACTTTCGTTATTTGGATTGGACTCAAAGTTGATAGGTCAATGGGACCTTCAATTAATTTTGGCTCAATCTCTTCTGTATGTTCCACCAAGAATTTCTTGACTGCCTCGGTAATGTCACTTGTTTTCATCTTTACATCAAATTTCTTTTCCTCAACTAATGCTTCCTCAATTGAATCTTTTTATTTCTCTTTAGTGTTCTCTATCATCTCAACTGATACATTCTCAGTTGCTTCAACTTCCATGGGGATTTCTATGTTGTTATCTACAAGCAGAATCTTGAGGTTTTCACCAACATCAAAATTTCTTTCACTGGAATCCTTGACTGGATCAGATGAGACATCATCTATATGAGTCTCCTCAGTCACAAATTCAATTTTGTCACTCAACAGTAGCTCTTTCAGAATTTGTTTCATTTCATGTATGACTTCATCTATTTCACTAATCATCAGTTTATTGACCCTTGAGTTGCTTTTGAACTTCCATTTTTCTTTGTTCAGGAATACTTGCAAGTCTTCCATAGACATTATGTTGGTTATTTTTATTGTAACCAGATTGATCTTCTAATCTACCTATGGAATATCCAATTCCAATCAAGGGCAGCTCAAAGGACCTAGACCAACTGATGAGGATTTTAACAAAACCTCCTACACTTTGGGCTCTGCAAAACCCAGGAGGGTGGTCCCCTTAAAGTGTTTACAACCTCTACACCAATATTATAAACAACATTAACAATAACAGATAATCTCACTCAATAGCTCAACAAAATGGGATAAAACTGAATAGAACTAGTTGTTCATCAGTAATATTAACCATTTGGAACATGAGATAATTACAACAACACTTCATATTTAAAGATACTCATTGATTTTCAATTTGTAGCAAGCTCTAAGCAAAGACATACAAATATTGAACCTCACAAACAAGTACAACCTAGATCAGTTCCATATACCATTAGAGGAGTCAAATTCATAAGCATTTAAAGGTTTATGATAGATTTAACACATAACATGTAAGATCTCTAATAATATTGCCTTACAATATCATCATAATGTATTCTAATCCAATACTTCTTATCAAATCCTTATATAAAACATACCCACCTATGATCCCATTCAAACATTTTAATTGATTCTTTGAATTAAAGCTAAACTAAGAATCATACACACTACAATAGTGAGATGAATGAAACATCCCTTGATTATTTTATTCAAAATTTGGATATGCTTATACAATGGATAGACAAGAGTTTTAAATAACTTATTTTAAATCAACTGCCTGTACTGTCACAAAACATCAAACTCCCATGAATTCAAAACCTACTACAAAATGACATAAAACCTAAATTGCATTTTTTGCTAAAACTATCAGGCTATACAATTTTCTCCGTAACTTCGCCTAGACTCAACCCAAAATTATCTAACTTGCTAACCCATATTTATGGACTTGAAATCCTTCTTATAGAGAATGAAGGAGAAAACAAGCATCAGGCTAGAAATACGCATGTTACCAGTCACTTGGACTGCCCTGTGAGATTTCAAAAAATTGTTACAATAGTTGAGTCCTTCAAAAATCTTCTTTTTCATCCTACCCGCTAAAAAATGGTTGATGCATCGGCCAAACTTCAAAAAACCTGTGCCAAAACTGCCATCAAAACATAACCTAAATCTATTGTAATTGCAACGACTGAGTTGTTAACTGCTAGTAGCCAACTCTATTTTACTCTTCCTTGGTCAAGTAAACATTTACCCATCTCTGGTATTCTTCATCAGTTGGCCAATCAAAATTAATTACCTCACTCACCTTAGCACTATAAGGTGTGTACTTTACAGCTACCTGATTTGCCTCTCTTTCAAAAGATTCCAAAAATGTGCTAGTGGTAATGATCTTGTTCATACAGCTCACCAACAAGTCATAGTCTGAGTCATCACAAATCAATTTGATTTGTGCAGTGATGACCTCATCTGCTCTATCCTGCCACTATTGCAATGATTTAACATTTCATTGTGCATCAATTATATCAGGTAAAGATGTATCACTCCAATCATCATTTTTTTTTTCCAATTCTATGATTTTCCTACTCAAGTCATTTGGTAAGGCTTGAAAACCTTGCAATGACGTTATAAATATTTGAGTAGGCCTTAACGATTGGGGCATATTATTTGTATCAAACCTGGAGGCTTTGTAAATTATAACTAAATCATTGGCCCTATGGATCCATTTCTCAACTTATGGAAACACTACCTCCTGATACCTATTAATATTCTTTATTTCATCCAAAAATAAAGAATATAAAGAATACACTAATGGCAATCTTCCATCAACCTTTTTATTCAAGTGCCTCAAAACTGTGTCAAAAATATCACTCTTTTTTACAAGTGCTCCTTCCTCACTTGCCTTTAAGGCTTCCTATAACTCTATAATCTTGTTCATCAACTGCTTCTTGGTAGGATCCATAGAGTATTCAATTTCTTCTTCAACTAGCTCTAATGCAGGACCGGGAGAAGGAGTTTGGGTGGGGGAGCCTAGTGTAGAAGTAATTGGAGAAGTAGGAAGTATTGATCCTGATGTGGAGGGAAATTCCATGATACCTGGAGCACTTGAAGTATCCCCAACTTGCCTATACTTTAACCTATCCACCTTAGTATGTAGCTCAACATTCCTTTGTTGCAGCCTATTGTACTCTCCAATTATAAAGTTGTATTTCTCCATTAAGCTCTTCTTCTCAGTGTCTTCCCTCTCACCAATCATTTGGGCCAATTTGGCCACATTCACGGTTAAGTTAGTAGCCTCTGTAGTTGAATTTTTCGGAGGCTCTCTTTATTATTAACCCTCCCCTTAGGTTATGGCTAATTTTAGTAACATTAGGATTTCTATCCTAAGGTGCCAATGCCCAAATTTCTAGGTTCTCATATTCTTCACTAAAAAAAGAATCTTCTAGTGCTGCCTTGACCTCTTCTTTAGAATTCTGCAAGGGATGTTTAGATTTTAGAATAGCATTAAATGCTACTAC
Organism: Sequoiadendron giganteum; assembly: GCA_007115665.2. Classification (NCBI taxonomy): domain Eukaryota; kingdom Viridiplantae; phylum Streptophyta; class Pinopsida; order Cupressales; family Cupressaceae; genus Sequoiadendron; species Sequoiadendron giganteum. The sequence continues at coordinate 552,815,938 of CM021106.1, forward strand.
ATCTGCTATATCCCATTCAAGAAAAATTAATACACCATCCTGAGTCACTAATTTTATTCCATCCTTATGAGTGATGTTCTTGAATTCTTCCATTAATTATTTTTTACTTCATCATCATTCTCCTGGTCAGCCCTATCAAACCTCAACTCTCTTCTCTTCTTGCATTTATCTTGATACTCCTCTAATCTCATTCTCCATACTAATCGCAAGAACACTAGAGTTTTAACAAATGCATCATCATCTAAAAATTCCTTGCATGCCTCCATCCTGGAATCTTGCACATAATGTCCCTTCACATCCATATCAGACAAAACTAATTGAGTTGACCTGGGAGGAGAAGGTATTCCAACCTGCATATCCTAATCTGTGATAGTGATTTCATCCATTAAAGTCTCTTGTGCCTTTTAACTCTTTTTCCTCTTAGGGCTTGGATCTGATGGTGGTGGTGAAGGGTATCCTCTGGTGATTAGTCCAAATCAATGATTTTTATTCCCCCGGGTTCTCTAACATTCAGACCTAGTTGTGTTGATGCTTTCATGATCTATTTTCCTTTCGTATCTTCCTCCTCCTCATCACCACTATCATTTCTCTTTCTTCTATAAAGAGGCCAATTCACCGTAGGTTGATATGTTGGCCTCATTTCAGTAGGCCTCACATCTAGTCTCTATATTCCAAAGTCCAACTCCAAGTTGATCTTCTTTGTCATCAAAATACCCATTATCGCCTTGAAGTTGTCCATCAAGATATCAAATTTCTTGTGTAATGGGGTAAATTCCATTAATGGATCATATTTGGGATCCATTTTATGCAAAATAGCTAATAACTTCTCATATGCTATCCATTTTTCCTTGTCCAATTCCTCCTTATTCAAATCAAACTCATTGCTAATTAGATCCTTGGGAAAATTGAACTCATGTGAAAACTTACCACCCTTTATCCACTGTCTAGAAAGGGCAAAGAATCCCTCAGGGTCATGTTGTCACTTGGGACCACACCTTAAATGATAATCATCCAAAAACCTCCCAAAATGGACCCAACCTCCTTTGGAGAATACAAAATCAGATACAACTGTATAATCAGGGAAAAATGTTCCCTTACCCTTCCCTATTAGGTTATCTTCATGAATACAACCTATCTGTGACATAACCATAGAAAACCCTACTCTTGCTAGCACATTGAATGGAAGGATATGTGGAGTTCCTTGGAAGCCATACACTCTTAAAACAGTGTTGACTGGGTACATGATGATGTCACCCCAGTTGTAACAAACCTTCAAAACTGGCTTGGTAATTCTTTATGGATTCTAGGCACATTCACTATTAATCTAGCCCTCAGTCTGAGAGTAAAGAAATTATTAAATTGCACAAAACTTTAATTCTCCTTGTTATATGATAAATCTGCATTCCATGCCTGTACCAGTAATCTTTCTCCATTAACCTCTCACCTCAACTCCATCTTCTCTAAGAAGAAATCAACATTCTTTTACAAGAACATGTACATCAATAAAGAATACCAAACGAATGGAGTACTTGCATCCATTATTTGCAACTTTAACAACCCTTCATGTATCTCCTCTGCCAAAAAGGATGCAAAATCATAAATCGTAGAAAAATGAGGGTGTTGTATTTGCACCCCCATAAACATGTAGGCAATCAACATTACTATATTTGGGTTAACACCCAAAATCTAGCACAATGAATAAAAACTGGCCAAGAAGTGGTTTGCAAAATAGTTTAGCCTTAAAGGCTCTCGGTCACTTGGGCTGATATAAATCCTTGAACCGCCTGCCCATGCCAAATGAGGAGGAAGCAGCTTAACCCTGAAAAGTGACTTTGATTTTGCATAATCTTGCTTCATCTCCTCAAGATTAATCTGAACCAAGAATGAGCTAGGTTCACTCAGGTCAAAAATCTATTGAAATTCTTCCTTGTTTACGCTTAATAAGACCCCTCCATCATTATCTCTTATCACTCTTGTAATAGGGTCATAACATGCTGCCACTACCCTGAGAAAATCCACATCAGGGAATACACTTGGTACCACTAGCTTCCCCATGTCATACCTCCAACCATTCAAGAAAGGGTGAGGCAGATTCCTCTATCCATACTACAACCTAAACATCTCTAGACTAGTCATGGGAACCCTAGCATTGGAAATTTTGGAGCAATTGCATAGTAATCCTTTCCCTAGGGTTCTTCCATGCATCAAAACCAACCCCCTCCTCCTATCATTTGTTGACAATGGGAGTTGATCTAGGAAATCATCATACAAATTCCTCTGCAGATAGTGAAAATGGCCAGAATGCTGCTTTGGTGGTGCCATCTTAGGTAAACTAGGGCTTCCTTAAAATTTCAAATCTTTTGAATAAACTAGGGTGAAACAGACAATAACCCTACAATTTCTCACAATTCAACTAACCAATAGCCCTAAAACAACTATCAACAAGCTTTCTGACAAGCACACCACAATTTTCCCTAAAATCTCAATAAAACTAACCAAGAAGCACAAAAAACAATTCACAGCGTTCGTGCTTTGCAGAAAACCAAAGTATTGTTGTGATAACTTGTGACTTCATCCTCGGCTCTGAAAATGCTTCACAAAGGTGCTTGAATACTTTATGAGAAAATAGAGCAAAGGAAAACCTCTTTATGTTGATCAAATTGAGTTAGTAGATGTCTCATCTACCATTAAAGCTTACTTGCTTGCCACACCAATGACTCAAATCGTATTTGATGCAAATTAAAATTTCAACCATTGATCCTTTACTTTTGTTAGATCATCGAATGACTACCTTCAAAACAGGCTAATGCAACCTCCATCTTAGCACTAAGGGCCCATCATAGTATGCATCGCCAAAGGAATACACATGGTGCCCACCCATGATATCATGATCGATAAATACCCTGCAGCTTCTGATCACGCAATGGTAGACAACCATTTATCTCCACCATCGGCAATTGTGTTCACTCAAAATAGTCACCAGCATTGAACATAACCATCGAGCATATTTTCCATCAGGATTATAACATCTCTGTTGATTTTGAGGACGTGCATCTCATAGCCACTTTAGTAACCTACCATATAACATATTAAAACCTGATAGATATATTAAATCAATTTGATTATCTTTTCAACATTGGCAACTAAGACACATGGCACTCACCCGTGATATCACAATCAGGTGAGACACAATGGTGGGGTCATCACGGGATTGTGGGGAAAGGTTGAGATCAAACATCGGTAGATCAACGGTCATGAAGAATTGTTCCTTGCACGATATAAAACAATAATTAAAGGCACAAGGGGATATCACCTAGGCCGACGATAAACGATGGCTTAAATTTGTTTTTAAACATGGGGAATGGGCCAACCTAGACTTAGGGAATAATGAAGTCAGGCGAAAAATTAAAACAATAAATCAGAAAAGGAGCCTGGCCTAGATGAAGTGATGGGGCATAAGTCATTTTAAAACCCACTCCAGAAAGGTAATGACCAAATAGATCCCACCCAAGGCATAACATAGGACATTAGGATTTTCATGAAGGAAAAAATAGAAACCCCAACCTTAGGTTTATTCCCAAAGTATATGAAAGACCAGGACAAAGGCAAGATAATAATGGAATTCAAAGAACAAAATTTAAAGATCCATCAGTGGCTCTAGTTGGGGATGTTCATTCCACTAGAATGAAGCAAGAATTTAGAATCTTAGGTAGAGCAGACCAATTGCAGAGACGACCAAAAAGGATTATCCAGAAAAAACAACCCAGCAGGAAAGAAACCTACAACTAACATATATACAAACTTACGCTATTGTTCATTGAAAATAATACTTCAATTGATGTATAACTTCAAGAGTTGTCCATGAACTAGCAGTTCAAAAAAATTTCTTGTCATATCTTGGAGGAAATATGAATCTTCCCCCCACTTACTATTTACCAAAAATGGACCTAACCAGATTGCATCAAAATTTCCATGTTTTCCGTTATCTTCCAACTTGGCATTCCACATCAAAACCAAATCCCCATCTTGGAAGCTCCTTGCAATTGCTCTTTTTTCATACAAATTCTTCACTTGTAGCTACAATTTGGCATTTTTCATTTGAGCTTCCCTCCTGGTCTCATCCAATTCTATGAGAGCTTCCACTCTCAATTGCATTTCATCATCCATTTCATTATCATGCATCTGGACAAACTTATACATTTCCATCAGGTTATTCTGGGGCAACCTTGCATTTATCCCATAAACTAAGTCAAATGGGGCACAACCTATTGCGTTCTTCACATTCACCCTGTCTGCCCAGACTGCTAATCTCAATTTAGAATCCCATGCCTTCTTATTTTGATCTAGGATTCTCTTAATAATTTTCATCAAGCTTTTATTGCTTGATTCTGCTTTTCCATTTCCTTGTGGGTGGTAAGGTGATGAGTAAGAGATTTGGATGTCATGCTTTTCACATAATTCCATGTATTCTTCAAATCTAAAACACATTGCATTATCTGACACAATCCTTTTTGGACATCCGAACCTAGTCACTATATTACTCATTAGAAAATCAATTACCACCTTACTAGTTTCTTTCTTCGTTTGAATTTATTCCAACCACTTGGTAAAATAATCAATAGCCACCAATATCCATGAATGGCCTCCACTAGATTTACATGCTATTTCTCCTACAAAAAATCAATACCCCATTGTTGGAATGGAGATTGTACTACAACTAGTTTTAAGGGTAAATTACCAAAAAGTTTCAACTTACTAGAGAAACGTTGACAAGCATCACATGTCTTCACTAATTGGTGTGCATCCTTAAAAATAGTAGGCCACCAAAATCCAACCCTCATTACCTTGTGTGCAGTTGTTTTGGCCATATAATGCCCTCCACAAACTCCACTATGCATCTCATTCAGGATTTCCTATGCTTGATCTTGGTCAACACACTTCAACATGACACCTTGTCCATTTCTCCACTAGAGCTTTCTAGTTATGATAACATACTTGATAGCATGTGACTTCAATGTCCTCTTTTCATTTTCACTCAAATTATCAGGACATTTCATCTTTTGTAAATAATAGATCACATCCTTGTACCATTTAGAATGTTCCATATCACATATGTGTGATCTATTCTCTTCTTCAAGCAAATTTATTTGATTTGCTTCCAGATTACTTTGGGCCATAATCTTGGCCAATCCATGTCCTCTCACTAGCTTCACTAGCTTAGTAATATGGATTTCAATGTTGAATTCCTGGATCCTATTGATCCATCTACATCTTCTTCCTGACACTTCCTATTGTGTGAAAATGTCCTTCACAGTAGCACTGGGCACATAGGCAATTATAGTAGCTCCCATCAAATAAGTCCTGAAAACCTTTACTTCTTTTACCAACGTATATCCCTATTTTTCATTTAGTCCATATTGGAGTCCTGCAGCCTACAAAGATTTGCTGAAAAAGGCTATACGTTGTTCAAAACCTTCTTCGTTCTTTTGCAACAACATAACCGCAATTGTGTGGAATGAAGAAAAATAAAAAACTATAAGGGTTTACAAAAGTCAGGAGTTCTTAACATAGGAGCCTCCTTTATGGCTTACTTAATGGCCTAAAAAGCCTATACAAAATCCTCTTCCCATTCAACCTTGGCTCCCTTCTTAAGAATCTTAGAAATTGGGCATATTGTTTCAGAAAAATTTGTCACAAACCTCCTTAGGAAGTTTATTTTCCCAAAGAAAGACTATATTCCTTTGACATTGCGGGGTTGTGGGATTTTATAAATTGCAACTACCCTCTCTAGATCAATCTCGACCCCATCCTTGGAAACTATATGTCCTAACAGTTTCCCTTCCCTTACTCCAAAATCACACTTTTTCAGATTCAAGGAAATACCATGCTCCAATGCCCTACTAAATATGTTCTATAGATGTTCACAATGGAAATATTCTTTCTTGGAATAAGATGTCAAATCATCTTGGTAAATCAACAAAAATAATTCAATGAAATCTGAAAATGCCACATCCATGGCTCTCTGAAAAGTAGCCCCTGCATTTGTTAGACCAAAAGGCATTCTCACATAGACATAAGTTCCCTAGGGTGTAGTAAAAGTTGTCTTAAACTGTTCAGACTCCTTGACCATGAGTTGGTTGTAGCCATAGAACCCATCCATCATAGACATTAACTCACAACCTATCACTTTCTGCAACATGGCTTCCATGTTTAGTAATGGATAATTATCTTTCAATGAAGACACATTCAAGTTTTTGAAATCCACACAGCCTAATGTCTCCATTTTTCTTTCTCACAGGCACCAAATTTGACACCCAGGATGATTTTATGATTGGCTTGATGATCCCTACATATCTTAACTTCATTAATTCTTCTTGTATTTTAGGGGAAAAGGTAGGATTAATAGGCCTTTTCTTTTTCCTAAATGGCTTAGCATCATCACTCAAAGGAATTTCATTTTGAGATAAATCCTCCCTATATGCCTTAAGATCATCATAATACCATGTGAACACATGTCTGAATTTCCTTAACAAATCAATTAACATATTTCTCACCCTTGGTGATAATTTATTTCCAATATACACCTTTTTAGGTGATGCCTCTGTTCTAAGGTTGATATCCTCCAAATCATCGAGATGGGAAGCAACACAATTAGCCTTTGTTCTATCTTGATTATCAAACACTCTTTCAAGTACAACTAAACCTTTAGGAATTGTATTGGTCTTCAACTAAATGACTTCATTACCAAACATAGTATCTTTACCATCAATTTTTTCAAAAAAATCTCCAAAGTCAATTTCTTGACTTTCATATTCATCCACACAATTTAAGAACCTCAATATATCATCATCACTATCAAAAACTTTCCAATTTTTTATATTATTAGGAATGGATGGTCTGGTTTTCACTTCAATCTTTGAAATTCTAGCATAATTCATGTCATATGGTTTTAATGCAATATTTTCTAACAAATCTTCCACCTTATTGTGGCCTCTCTCCATCCAATTTATACCAAAAGCATCAAATTTTTCCAATTAATCCCAAAAAACATTCCTATACTGTTTCAGCCTTTTATTCTTTGACACATATCTGCATCAGACTTGGGAAATCACAAGCTCAGAATCTCCAATTACCTTGAGCTTCTTGATCCCATGTTTTTCAGCTAATCTCAGCCCCAATAACAAGGGTTCATATTTAGCCACATTGTTGGTGCACTCAAATAACAGAGTGAAAGAGAACCTGAATTTCTTTCCACTCAAAGACCTTAACAACACACTTGCACTAGATCCCTCCTTTGAACTTGCACCATCAAATTACATAGTCCACAAGTCATTAGACTCTAAAAAATGTTTTATTTCTGTATCAATTGGTGCAGTATGCTTATCACAATTACTAGGGGATTCCTCAGCCCTGAATTTATTTATGCCACTGTTAGTAAAACATGTCATATTCTCAGTCGGATCATGCTCAATCATATGAGGCACTTTTGACTCTCTTTCAATATTGACATCCTTTCCATCAATGTAGAAATTAGCAAATGATAGATCACATTTCACGTTACCTCCCATTTATGCACTCCACTTTCTTGACAACAACATCCCAAAATAAGGTGGGATGTTTGCAACCAATAGAGTAATGGCTAAAACCTTCTCAGGATACTGAGTCAATTTATAAGGAAATGCTTTAATATTACCAATAACTGGCACTTCTCTTGAATATAATGCATAGCATTTACCTTGAGTAGTGTCTACTGTCAAGCCCATCACCTCCATGATTTTGATTGGCATAACATTATTGGACGCCCCTGAATCTATCATACAATTTCTCAAAGTTTTCCCATTTATATCAACACTTAAGATAAAGGGGTTTATATTTTCAATGCACATGTTAATAGAATTCCCTAAATACACAAGGTTAATTTGTGACACAATTCCCTCCACTTCTTTTTATTTTCTCTCATCTTCATCCTTTGCTTCTTTACAATTACCTTGTTCAATATTATTACTAGCCACACCTGTAATCAAGGCTATTGTCTTTTCCTTCTGCTCAGTTATTCTCATCATTTCCAACAAAGGTACATAAACTTTAACCTGAGAAAGCACTTGAAACATGTCTAAGGGTGTATATTTAGGCAGGTCAGAAAACATACCTTCATCATTTTCTTTCCTTTCTAGTTGTTGATTTCCTTCAAGTTTCTTTTGCTTCTTCTCTTCTAGAGAAGATTCAATAGACTTGGTAATTAATTTGGTCTTTACCAATGATGAAGTAACATCTTCTTGAGGCTTTGGGGTTTCAATATTTTTTCCCAAACCTTTTCATTCTTAACCTCTTTGATTTTGATAGCATCCTTTTTGCTATCCACCTTAACACCCTTGTTCTTGTCCGTCTTCTCTTTTATAAAAAGGCCAACAGGCTTACCCTGTTCACTAGCCACAGTTCTATTTCTTAGCTTAAGTATACTTCTAATCTAAGAAGCCATATCCTCAGTCAACTGGGCAATCTCATCTTCTGATGGTCTCCTTAAGGATAGTGAGTCTTTAGCTTGCTCCACATTGAAAGCATGATGGTCAAAATCATCTTCTTCATCAGAAAAGACCTGTTGATGATACACCTCACTTCTCTGTCTATGATTATCCACATCAGCTTCTTGTAACTCATCATCAGAAGAAAATTCAACCTCATCAATGTATGATCAAGCCATACAAACATCTACATCACCTTGCTCATAGTCAAGAGTCTGCTCATGAGTATCTTCCTCTATTCCTTCAGCAATAAGCAACTAAGCAATGCCACAATAATTTTTATCATGTGGATGTTCACACACCTCACACCATGCTCTATCTTGTACCAAATTTACTGAATGCTTCTGCAAGGGGTCTGGTGTATGTTGATTAGTTTTAGGCTTCTGGCTCGGAAATATTGGTTTCCCATCCTTCCAGTTTGTATTGTAAGGATAATTTTGCAGCCTAAGAGGTTTGTCATTTTTATTATACTACTTCTTTTCATTTCCTAAACCCTTCTCTTGCTTGGAAAAATTATACTTTATGTCTTTCAAAGTGTTGAAGACTTTATTCCATTTCTCATCATCCTTAGGGTTTGCAGTAGTGGTCTTCTCATTCTTATCCTTAGGATTTTTCAAAAGAGCGGGTTCCTCCATCCTACCATATTTCTCAGAAGCTTTCTTATTACTTTCAATATTAATGGCCACTCTGAAAGCATCCCTCATGGTCTAAGGGTCCTTATCTCTAAGGAGATATGCCATTTTTGCATCATAAGCATTAAAATATGTAGTTAAACAAAATTTTTAATCAAGCCTCAAAACCTGAAAAAACTTATACATTGCCTTCTGAAATATAAGGTTAAATTATGTCAGAGGTTCATTCAATGACTTCTTGATGTTATTGAATTCATTTAGCATGAAACTAGCATTAGTTTCATCACCATATTGTTCCTTAAAGCACTTTTCAAACTCATCCCATGAACCAATACTAGCATTCGATAAGCCTCTATACCAATCCCTTGCATCTTCCACCAGAGACTGTACAAATAACTTCATTACAACATCTTCATGCTCTACCTCATAGTCATTTAACATATGCATGAAGGCTTTCAAATGTTCCTTTGTTGTCACAACATTGTTTCTAGCAAATTTATTCATCTTTTCTCTCACCTTATCAGGGATGGGGTTTGGATAACCTAGAATACCATCAAAGAATAATTTCCTATACCTTTATACCTTTCCAATTGTATAGGTCTCCTTTGAAAAAGTCCCTCAATCTTCTGAGAGTCATCACCAGACCATGTATTATGTACCCTAGGGCCATCTTGATTCAGATTTATAGACTTATTTGCATGAAACTTTGGGCCAGAATTATTTGTGGTACTATCCAAATTGGTCTTAGGACCATTTTTCAAGGTATCTTGGTGACTTGATGAGGTTGCAGCTTGTGTGACCTCATCAACACTTGACTTTTTTAGGAAACTTATTTTCCTCTTCATTTCTACATTTGCAGCTTCAATCTTAGTTCTCTCTAACTCTTTTTAAAGAGCCTCTCCTTCCCTCCTTACTCTCTCTAAGGCAATCTCAACTTGTAAAAATACATGTGGTGGGGATCTCATTGAGGAGGATGAGAAGTCACCCTCTCATTTATCTTAATCCCCTCAGCCTTGTATTTTCCTTTATCTAGAACAGGCTTAGGGTTTGGATTACTTGGTTGAGGCTTAACAGGGTTTGAGGGTTTTGGGTCTAGAGGCATTGGTTGGGAATCAACTTGACCTACATGACTCACTTTAGATGAAGGAATTACCCATTTATCAAAAATTTCTCATACAACAAGACCTTCCTCTTTTGGTTCAAGTTTGTTTTGGTTTAAGAGCTTCATTGTTGCCAACTATCTAATTAATCTATCCCTCTCAATCACATAATGCATCAATTTTGTTTCCCTCTCCTTGTCCTTTTTCATGCTAAGCTCAGCTTGTTTTTGGATCTCCTATCTTAAAAAATGAATATCTCCAAAAATATCATCAAGGTCAGGCAAATTCATATTAGAACTAGATGTATCACTTAGGTCTATCATATTTACTTCTTCAAGCACATGCTCAAAAAATAAAGGTGTTCCATCATCTTCAATAGGAGGAGGAGGCACATCACTAGTGCTTTCTCTGTGATGGATTTGAATTCTACTCCTACCTCTTCTCTTTTCAACATATTGGACACTAACAGGTCCTTTATTATGACATGTTACATCCTCTTGAACAGGTGTTTTAAATAATGCATTAAAAAATCCACAACTATCTGATTCTGAATGTCTAGACACTTGTTCAAGAGTCTCAAGGATAGGATGTAAAGGATTACTTGTATCTTGATGTACAAGATTTTGTGACATGGGAGCAACATTGCTAGATTCTGGATTCTTCTTTATCCAGTCCTTCTTCTTCATTTTAGGAAGTTCACCCTTCAATTTTTGTTTCGGGTGATTCTTTACGAATGCCCTGGTGTTCTTCATTCTTCGTGATTGTCCAAATATCTTTCAATGAATATTAAATCTTCAAATAAAATGCATATTGGTGCAGATAATTCAAAGTCGCCACCCAATTATCTTGGGAATACCAACTGTTCAGAGACACTTGGTGGAATTTAAAAGATCTTTAGAACTCTTGTATTGACAATGTACAAAAATGCTTCACGAGACAACTCAAAAATTTTGAACAACAAAATAAATGGACAAACAAAACACAAAACCATGGGCTCGGCCTTCAAATCACATAAATACTCATGAAAACTCTATGCAAAATGCATAACCGACCATCGACACGAAATATTTACACTAACGTCCCTAGTAGAGTCACCATTTTTTTGGTTATTTTTACTGTAACTAGATTGATATTCTAATCTACCTATGGAATTTCCAATTCCAATGAAGGGCATGTTGAAGGACCTGAACCAACTGATAGGGATTTTAACAAAACTTCCTACACTTTGGGCTCTACAAAATCCGGGAAGGTCATCCTGGCCTTAATGTGTTTACAACCTCTGCACCAATATTATAAACAACATTAACAACAACAGATAATCTCACTCAATAGCTCAACACAATGGGATAAAACTGAATAGAATTGGTTGTTCATCAGTAATATTAACCATTTGGAGTATGAGATAATTACAACAACACTTCATAGTTAAAGATAGTCATTTATTTTGAATTTTTAGCACACTCTAAGTGAACAAATACAAATCTTGAACCTCACAAACAAGTACAACCTATATCAGTGCCATATACCATTGCAGGAGTCAAATTCATAAGCATTTAAAGGTTTATGACAGATTTAACACATAACATGTAAGATCTCTAATAATATTGCCTTACAATATCATTGTAATGTATTCTAACCCAATACTTCTTATCAAATCCTTATATAAAACATACCCACCTATGATCCCATTCAAACATTTTAATTAATTCTTTGAATTAAAGCTAAACTGGGAATCATACACACTACAATAGTGAGATGAATGAAACAACCCTTAATTAGTTTATTCAAAATTATTTTATGCTTATACAATGGAGAGACATGAGTTTGAAATAGCTTCTTTTAATTCAACTTCCAGTACTATCACAAAACATCAAACTCCCGTGAATTCAAAACCTACTACAGAATGACACAAAACCTAAATTGCCTTTTTGTTAAAACTATCAGGCTATGCAACTCACTCTACAACTTCGCCTAGACTCGACCCAAAATTATCTAACTTTCTAACCCATATTTCTGGCCTTGAAATCCTTCTTATAGAGAATGAAGGAGAAAACAAGCACCGGGCCAGAAATACACATGTCACCAGTCACTTGGACTGCCCTGTGACATTTCAAAAACTTGTTACAGTAGCTGAGTCCTATAAGAATCTTCTTGTTCATCCTACCCACTAAAAAATGGTTGATGCATCGGCCAAACTTCGAAAAACCTGCACCAAAACTCCCATCAAAACATAACCAGAATTTGTTGTAACTGCAATGGTTGAGTTGTTAACCGCCAGTAGGCAACTCTATTTTACTCTTCCTCGGTTAAGTAAACATTTACCCATCTCTGGTATTCTTCATTAGCCGACCAATCAAAATTAAATACCTCACTCACCTTAGCACTATAAGGTGTGTACTTTACTTCTACCTGATTTACCTCTCTTTCAAAAGATTCCAAAAATGTGTTGGTGCTGATGATCTTGTCCATACAGCTCACCAACAAGTCATAGTCTGAGTCATCACAAATCAATTTGATTTGTGCACTATTGAACTCATCTGCTCTATCCTACCACTATTGCAATGATTTAACATTTCCCTATGCATCAATTATATCAGGTAAAGATGTATCACTTCAATCATCCAAAAATTTTACCAATTCTCTGATTTTCCTACTCAAATCATCTGGTAAGGCTTGAAAACCTTGCAATGACTTTACAAATATTTGTGTAGGCCTTAATGATTGGGGCCTATTATTTGTATCAAACCTGGAGACTTTGTACATTATGTCTAAATCATTGTCCCTAGGGATCCATTTCTCAAATAAGGGCAACACTACCTCCTGATCCATATTAATATTCTTTAGTGCATCCAAAAATAAAGAATATAAAGAATACATTGATGAAAATATGCCATCAACCTTTCTATTCAAGTGCCTTGAAACTATGTCAATAATCTCACTCTGTTTTACAAGTGCTCCTTCCTCACTTTCCCTTAAGGCTTCTTGTAACTCTGCAATCTTGTTCATCAGCTTCTTCTTGGTAGGATCCACAGAGTATTCAATTTCTTCTTCAACTGGCTCTAATGTAGGATTGAGAGAAAGAGTTTGTGTGGGGGACCCTGGTGTAGAAACAATTGGAGAAGTAGGAAGTACTGATCCTGGTGTGGAGGGAAATGCCATGATACCTGGAGCACTCAAAGTCTCCCCAACTTGCCTATACTTTAACCTATCCACCTCAGTTTATAGTTCAACATTCCTTTGTTGCACCTTGATGTAATCTCTAATTATAAAGTTGTATTTCTCCATTAATCTCTTCTTCTCAGCTTCCTCCCTCTCAATAGTCTTTTACGCCAATTTAGCCACATTCACAGTAAAGTTAGTAGCCTATGTAGTTGAATTTTTTGAGGCTCTCTTTATTATTAACCCTCCCCTTAGGTTTGGGCTAATGTCAGTAACATTAGGCTTTCTACCCTGAGGTGCCAATGCCCAAATTTATAGGGTCTCATATTCTTTGCTAAAGGCAGAATCTTTCAGTGCTGCCTTAACCTCTTCCTCATAATTTTGAAAGGGATGTTTGGATTGTAGAATAGCATTAAATTCTACTGCATCTGCTATATCCCATTTAGGAAAAATTAATACACCAACACAAGTCACTAATTTTCTTCCATCCTTAAGAGAGATGTTCTTGAATTCTTCCATTAATTCATTTTTTACTTCATCATCATTCTCCTGGTCAGACCTATCAGGCCTCAACTCTCTTCTCTTCTTACATTTATCTCGATACTCCTCTAATCTCATTCTCCATACTAATTGCAATAACATGGGAGTTTTAACAAATGCATCATCATCTAAAAATTCCTTGCATGCCCCCATCCGGACATCTTGCACATACTATCCCTTCACATCCATATCAGAAAAAACCAATTGAGTTGACCTGGGAGGAGAAGGTATACAAACCTGCATATCCTGATCTATGGCAATGATTTCATCCATAAAAGTCTCTTGTGCCTTTTCACTCTTTTTCCTCTTAGGGCTTGGCTCTAATGGTGGTGGTGAAGGGTTATCCTCTGGTGATGAGTCCAAATCAATGATTTTTATTCCCCCAGGTGCTCTGACCTTTAGAACTGGTTGTGTTGATGCTTTCATGATATTTTTTCCTTTCATATCTTCCTCCTCCTCGTCACCACTATTATTTCTATTTCTTTTATAAAGAGGCCAATTCACCATTGGTTGATATGTTGGCCTCATTTTAGTAGGCCTCACATCTAGTCTTTGTATGCCAAAGTCCAACTCCAAGTTGATCTTCTTTGTCATCAAAATACCCATTATCTCCTTGAAGTTGTCCATCAAGAAATCGATTTTCTTATGGAATGGGGTAAATTCAATTAATGGATCATATTTGGGATCCATTTTATACACAATGGCTAATAACTTCTCATATGCTATCCATTTTTCCTTGTTCAATTCCTCCTTATTCAAATCAAACTCATTCCTAGTCAAATCCTCAAGAAAATTGAACTCATGTGAAAACTTACCACCCTTTATCCGTTCTCTAAAAAGGGAAAAGAAGACCTCAGGGTCATGTTTACACTTGGGACCACACCTTAAATGATAATCAACCAAAAATCTCCCAAAATGGACCCAACCTCCTTTGGACAATACAAAATTAGATACAACTATATAATTATGGAAAATGGTTCCCTTACCCTTCCCTATTAGGTTGTCTTCATGAATACAACCTATCTACCACATAACCTTAGAAAACCCTACTCTTGTTGGCACATTGAATGGAAATATATGTGGAGTTCCTTGGAAGCCATACACTCTTAAAACAATGTTCACTGGGTACATGATGATGTGACCCTAGTTGTGACAAACCTTCAAAACTAGCTTCCTCCACTTCAGTCTAAGAAATTCATGCAAGTATTCAGGGATTCTTGACACATTCACTATCAATCTAGCCCTTAGTTTGGAACAAAAGAAATTATCAAATTGCACAAAACTGGCATTCTCCCTATTATATGATAAATCTACAGTCCATGCCTATATCAGTAATCTTTCTCCATTAACCTCTCACCTCAACTCCATCTTCTCTGAGAAGAAATCAGCATTCTTGTACAAGAAAATGTACATCAACAAAGAATACCAAAAGAATGGATTACTTGCATCCCTTAGTTGCAACTTTAACAGCCCTTCATCTATCTCCTCTACCAAAAAGGATGCAAAATCATAAATCACAAAAAAATTAGGGTGTTGTATTTTCACCCCCATAAACACATAGACAATTGGCATTACTGTATTTGGGTTAAAACCCAAAATCTTGCACAATGAATAAAATTGGCCAAGAAGTGGTTTACAAAATATTTTAGCCTAAAAGGCTCTTGGTCACTTGTGGTAATATAAATCCTTGAAAAATACCTTTTTCGCTAGATCGAAGTTTGAATGTTGAAACACTTCCGACACTTGAATCTTGCCTCAAATCGCCAATGTTCACCTATGAGCTCTCCAGACTTCTTCTCATCCAAATGCAAGGTGAAAAATGAAGTCTAGAAATGACTTTTTATCATTTACGCACCTAGCTCTCTCATTGCAATAAATTCTTTAACCCTAATACATCCAATTACACTATATCAGTACACCATGACATAGAAAACATCTGCAGATTTCTAGTTCGACATACCATTTCCTCCAATGGGTTCACCACATTTGTTGATTGATTATGTATCTACTGCTCCCCCTAGGCCAAGGGCCTGAGACTAATTCTCGAAGGAATTACTAGAGGCAGGTTCTAGTGTAGCTACAATTTCTTCAACGGAGGGACTTTTCTTCACCCATTTATTTTGCATTTGTTGTTTGACCTCATCTATAGTGACCTTACCTTTTCCTTTCACATCCTTTTGCATGTTTCTCTTTTGATTTACCAGACATTTTATATTCCAACATAATCTAGCAATGTGTCCAGTTTTGTTGCAATTGTAGCACACAACATTCCTCTTATCAGACTAGTTGTTCCACGAATTTCCTCTTGATCTACACTGGTTAGCTATATGGCCAAGTCTATTGCATGTGCAACATCTGATATTTATATGAAATTGATTCATCACCTTTCTGCATTCTTTTGACTTATGACCAATCTTATGACCATTAAAACATGGTCTCAAGAAACATGGACCACTTTGATTTATCCTAATTCTACACTGAGAATCCAAATGTCCAAATTTATTGCAATTGAAACAATTTCCATTAAATCTCTGATCATTAGGTTGCCTTACTAGATACCTTCCAAGTTTGTTCATTTGATCTCCTTTCTTGAATTTCCATTGTCCTAAATTCCTTTGTCCAAATTTTGAGCTTTCTCCTTCCTCATATCCAAGACCTCTTTTTTCACCATGAGTCCTTTGAATGTTAATCAGTTCATTAAGCATAGTTGAGTTGGCTTTGAATTTTTCCTTGTACTCATTTGTAGTAGCAAGTTTAGCATGATACAGACCAACTTATATATATCCATAATCATAGAATTCATTTACACTTTTTCAGCTCCACTAGAACACAAAAATAATTACGAACATCGAATCGATCCATAATGAAATCTTTATGTGCATCCTCCAAAGTCGGTTAAGACATAGTGCCAACCAGATCTTCTAATTCCCACACGAATTGATACGAGCCAGTGCGCTTCAATCTCAATAGAGATAATAAACCAATAATCATTTCCTAATATGTGCAACACAAAATGATAACCTGAAATATTTACACGGATCGATGAGTACTGAGTTTCTAGATACTCTGTTCTACCTTGTTGATTTTCAATATATCTGTTGGTATGCTCGAATGAGGATATGCATACCTGATCAATGCATAGGGTTGCCATCAATGACAACACTAGATGAACTTTTTAGTATCTCTTTCCAACATAGAAGAGGCTCAAACTAACTTATACAAAGTCTATAAAGGAATATTCAAAGCCCATTCTAGTAGTCCTACACCAATTAAGAAATTTGTACACATCATATATTATTGGAAAACAATGGAACAATATGCTCATTGATTTGTAAGGACTTGTTGTCCATGTCAGCAACATGAAAATATAATTCATGTACCATCACAAAAGATATAATTTATTTTTATTCTATGACCCTTCTCATGATGGGGATTAAACCTAATTAGAAAAATTCATCCATCCTCTTCTAATGGTCATAAATTAATCATCACTACCACTAAATACTTTACCAAGTGGGTAGAATCCATCCTGTTAACATATATCAAAGGTAATAAAATTGTAAACATTTATTACATCATCTACCACTTTGGTATCCCATCACACATTGCCATGAATAACAACAAACCATTTAAAAATTAGGAAATACATGATTTATGCCAAAAAAATACATATACAACACCATTTTTCCACTCCCTACTATCCACAAGGAAATTTCCAAGCCAAGGATACAAAAAAAACCATCCTAAAAATACTCAAAAAGACAATCAATGAAGTTGGTCATGATTGGAATTTACAACTTAATCTTCCCTTGTGGGCTTATCGCACTAGAATCCATAGCCCCACTAGGGAAACCATGTGTTCCCTTGTTTATGACGCTGAAGTCATTTTTCCAATTGAGTTTGAACTCTAATTTTCCAATTGAGTTTGAACTCTAATCTTTGAGAATATCACTACAACATCTCATTGATGAAGAATAATATTGAGTGACTCATCTACAACAACTAGAACTTTTAAATGAAAAAATTATTAATGCTCTAAGTCACCTCCAAATTTATCAAAATCAACTCCGATGTAGCTATAACAAGAAAAAAATCCCAAATAGTTTGAAATTGGTGATTTAGTCCTCAAATAAAATTAACACAATCTATTGGACCTGAAAAGAAAGGTAAGTTTAAACCAAACTAGTTAGGTCCTTTTGTTATCACAACTAAATACAAGTCAAGTGCTTATCAATTGGCTACTATGGAATTTGGGCCACTAGAAGAACCAATAGATTTTATACACCTCATGAAATTTTATGCAAGAAAAAATCCAAAAAATCCAAAAATAGTAAAGAGAAATATTACTTTCAATGATAAAAATCACTTACGTGGCACCTTGGATAAGTACCATAGTGAAAAAATAGAAATAGGTGCCATGTGTAGTAGTCTCTTATCAACCATATCCTAAGATACCATTTCATTCACTATCATTTTCATCCTTCCATGTCATAATAAACTATCACCCATCTCCATCCATTCATCTGTAATAAACTTATCATGGCTTGTCTTTGATCCTTAGCCAAGCATCATCCCTTATCCATCCATTATCACCCATCCTTCCCCATTCCTTACCGTGTGTTAGATGTGGAGGTTACATCTACATTATGTCAAGGATTTGATATTGCATATACTTAGTTTCCTTTTGTGTTAACCTTCAATTCCCATGCATTTTTCATTCCATGTCCTAATTCATAATAAACACCCAATCCATCATCCCATATTATCATATCCATACCATATAAAATAAAATAAAAAATAAAAAATAAAATATTAAGCTCCTTATATTTGACATTAAATCAATCCAATCATTGCATCCAAGACATCAATCTTTAATCAAAATCATATCATGAGTCTAACTATCAATCATTAATAAATTATCATATCCTTTTTTTTCTGACCAACCATACCACCATATTCATCTTTATCAAACTCTTTCTTAGGTTATTATCCAAGCCTAATCACAATCACCAAATTATAATCATCATTATTTTATCTTTGGATAGAGATATGTTGGTTGCATGTCATGTTTGTAGTGAGCCTTTTATTTTGATTTATCTTTTTGGTCATTATCTTTTAACCCATGACTACACCTACTTACGGCCACCTTGATCTATCTATATCTTGGTGTGTCACAACTAGTGTATAATGGGACATCATATTGTTTGTTCTATTCATCACTGTTTGAGTATCAAGTCCATGCAAAGGTTAGCTTGTCACCCTGGTTCTTCATACCTTGGTGTATAATTTCTTTTGCTATATCAAATTTTAGGATATCACTCAATGCATACTGGCATATCCTATATCATTATCAATTTCCCCTCCCTTTTCATCCTCTTTCCATAAAATTCCACTTCCTTTTCATCTCTTTCACCCTCTCTCATCTTCCAATTCATTTACTTCTTGATCCTAATTCCTCATCAATCTCATCCATTTCGAGAGCACACTCATATTATCCTAACCCACATATCCTCTCAAGAGGGAATCCTATTACCACCTCTATCCTATCCACTATGTTTTAAACTTCTTTGATATAATTCCACTTGTGACATCATATCAAAGAGGGGAAATTTAGACACCTAAAATGTGACCCCACCTAACCACACCTAGTTTTATCCTATTCCTAATCCATTAATTAAATAAATATTTATCATTTATTTAATTAATATTCCCATCCTTCCATGATCCTTTAATTAAATAAATATTTATTATTTGTTTAATTATTATCCACATTATCTTTTCCTCCATCATTTGATTCACCTTTATCCACTATCCTTGTCCATTTAATCCCAACCCTCCATATTGTTCACATGGATCATAATCTAAATTTCCCCTCATGTGGCAAGTATCCCCTTCATATTTCTAACTAACCCCTTTCCTAGATTCATTGAACCTAGACAATTATCCCAAAATTCAAACTATATTTTAATATTATGCATTTATCTCATTTAACCTCTTAATCTCATCCATTTCCACTATCTTTCAATCTTATCCATTCATCTCATTTAACCTCTTAATCCAACCTAGATCCTAGAGGCTCTATCCTTTGAAACTTGTTAGGTGATTACATCCTTGATCCAAACCCCAATCCTTCTTCAATCTTAATCATCCACCATCAATAATTTCTAGTTATTTATATGGCCCCCTCAAGACTCTATATCTAGAGGCTCACATCCTTTATTTTCCATAGAATCCTTGAGATATCATACGTAAAAACTAACATTTTGAGCTTGTATCTTGCAATCATCATCAAATCATATCAAGGTTATGCTAGAGTATTGATAAATCTACCTATCAACATCAAGAGAAGAACAAATAGAGTAAGGATGAATTCCATTTCTACTTATCAAGGAGAGGAGTAAAGATTCTAAGTTAAGGTATTCTTATTTTGTATTGCTTTTTTCTTACTTTGTTTTCTTTTAATTTTTTCTAACCCTCTTCAAAGATCACTCTAGAGATTTTACTTTCACCTATAAATTTAAACAAATAATATTTTATTTTAATACCCAAATTAAAAACAATCAAATGAGGAACCAAGAATCCTTACTTTCTAGAAGGAAAATCCACTCAATCTCATGCAAATTTCTTTTTCTTTCTCTAATCCTCTAGTCTATAACCACAAAAAGGAAAACCTCTTATAAAAAAATGAAATAAAAGAGAGAGTTAGGATTTGTCTAGAAATGCCTAGATCTAGTGGTGATAAAGGGGTGAGAGTTAATCGTCGCTCATAAAGAGTTTAAAATAATGTTAAAAAATTAAAAGAAAAGAACACAAAAGGGTTATTTTATCTCAATTTAAATGTTTTTGATTAATAGGAAAATCTGGTTTTGAAGGGACTTGAAACCCTTTATAAGAAAAATGTTGCAAAAATAAAAAGACACATCCCACCAATAGCCAACATGTATGCACATAAAAATGGTCTAAGCACAAATTAATTAAATACTTGTTATTTAATTAATAAAAATCTTAAATCCTCTACTTTTAAATATATTGCAAAATTTATTTATATACTTCATTTCTAAATATTCTTCTTATCCAAAATCATTTCCCTCTCAAATTAATTAAATGCACAAATTAACTAATTTGTCATTTAGATAATTTCCCCTCTTCATTTAAATTTGAATTTTCAATTCAAATTGACACATTTTCACATATTCTTCTAACTTCCTTCCACCTCACCTACCACCTCACCATGTGTCACATGAAATTAAATTTTTCTAATTTTTAAAATGTGGATTTTTCATCAACAACCTGTAACAAATTTGAAACCACCTTGGACACATGGCTTCTTCTTTCCTTTGATTCCCTTCAACATTTGTCAAAGTGTTCTCTTGCAGGGAACCACCTCCATGATTCTATCCAACCTCTTTGTGCTCAACCATTGATGCCTCAGGATCACCATCTCGACTATTCATCACTCCCACATCATTCCTAGCTTGGAAAATTCTATAAATTGAGAGCATTTATACAACTTTGAAGGGGGAGAATTTGACAAGTTTATTCTATAGAAGTCTAATTGCAATTAGAGATAATTTTGAGAGCATTGTAGTTTGCATTTTAGTGTTTTAGTTCATTTAGCATTATCATGGAATTTTCCATTTTAACATTTTAGTTTCTTGCATCTTTTATACAACATCATTATTAGATTTGCAATATTAGTTTTAGTCTCGTTTTGATCACAACCACATTCCATCATAGATCATTCACCATTTATCTTCAAAAACACAAAAATATAGATGTAGGTATTTAGTTTCCATTGCATAATTAGCTTCTCATTTCTTTGATCGTCATTTCATAGATTCATGTGCAACGAATAATTCTGAGAACATGAATTAAGAAATCACCAAGAATAGAGGACAATGGAATGATTTCGAATGGGGAGTTACAATAGTTTTTTTTATTATTTCTCTTTCATTAGATGTAATAAATTTCATTGATGTGGGTAAAAGTAGAAATTTGTGTCACACTTTTATAAAGAAAACAACCAACACTGATCTAACTTTTAAACTTCAATCACTACAAAATGGCATAAATGTTTTGAATTTTGAAATGATGTAAACTAATAAAATATGTATTTTTTAGTATTTTATGTTGGTATTTAAAAAAAAAAAATTAAACAATTATTTGAATATAATTTTTTATAAATTAACACTATAATTTAGTTGTTGATAAAATTTTGAAAAAGGATGTTACATGAGACGTCAAGCTTTATATAGTATTTTTTTTTCATTAAATTTTTTGTTTATATTTATAACTGGAAACTTTAGGGCATGGATATATTTTTTTGGAATTTTAATAAATAGACATTTTTAAATAAATATTTAAATGCGTGTGAATTAAAACACGGATGTTTCCAATCAACGTCAAATTTTATATTAAATATTTATCTAAAATAGAAAACAAATAATGCTATCTTAATCTTGATTCTTTTGTCTAGGGCATCATATATTTTTATTTTTTTTAATAAGTTTTACTATTTTTCTTGGCATGATAATCAACCTAATATTTTTGTGTTGATAACCTACTTTTATTTAAAAATAAAAATAAAATATAAATAATAATTGAAATATTAAAATATTAAAATAAATATATATTTTAAAACTACACTTATGGATCTACAAAAGGGTATTTTTACTTCTTTTTTTAAATGTTATTTATATGAGTAGGAGTTGTTGAAACATTAAATTTTTCAAATAATGTCAATTTTTTAGTAAATTACCCTAAAAGTGATGCTACATATGCATTTAGCCAATAATTTTAGTTGGAAAAGTTACGGAAGTATTTAACTTATCTAGAATGAATCTTAGTAGATCATATGTTTGACCAAAAATGATTTTTAGTTATAAATACTAAAATTCACTTATGCCAGGATAAGTAGGCCAAAAGTGTGACACAACTTTGTACTTTTACCCATATCTGTTTTGTTATGTTTAATTACTTTCACTGACACATTTTAATCGCACACATAAATTTGTGCCCACCGTGGGGACTATCCCTTTTTTAATCCATTTTTTTGTTGAGATTTTATTTGTAGGTTTCGTGAAAAATTTTGAAATGGCGCATACGAATTTTTCTCTAGCGCATTCAGTCTCTATATCAACGCATTGAGTTCCTATTTCAGTGCATCTAGCAGTTCTTGTAGCGCATTCGGTTTTTGTTTCAGTGCATTGAGTTCCTATTTCGGCACATCTAGCTGTTCTTTCAGTGCATCAAGGGGTTTTTAATTTCATTATGTTATTTTCCAGTTTAGTGCATTTTGTCTATCATTTAGCGCATTTAGTCACTCTTTTAGCACATTAAGTAGTTTATCACATTCGATCATTGTAATGGCACATTTGGTTTTGTTGCAAATTTTCCAAATTCCCTAGATTAATTTATACTTTTTTTTGCAGGAATCTTACAAGCTGTCAGAGACCTTGCTGAAATAAACAAAAGAACGTTGTCAAAGAATAATGGACCAAAACTACTAACAAATTGGTTGCAAGGTTAAATCTAGTTGTCATTTCCTTTGGTTAAGTTAGGAATCTAGCATAACTAGGAAGGATAAATTTACACAATGTTTGTTGTGTTTGAAATGGTACACATGTATGCTTTCCCCTTAACTAGGTGATCAAGAAGCTAGAATCATTGATTTTATTTTCATTTTTGAACCTTAGAGGGCCCACCTCCCTACTTCAAAAGGAGGGAACGAACCAACTTGAAACGCACTAAAACCAAGTGACTTCTACTTGAGATATAAATGTGGGTACTCGATGAAAGTTTAAGTATCATGAGGATTGTTCTGAAAAGAAGGGCAGTAATGGTCTCTTCCTGTATGGATGATCCCTCATGAATGAAATGCCCCTACTAAAACCCCTTTGTTATAGTAGGCCAAAAATTACCCTCATCTATTCTTTGGTGCAGCAACAGTCGTTGCTAAGGCATCCACATTCTCGCAGATTTTCGTAGAGGTGAAAAACTTGCCATGGGAGATTCATAGGAGTTTGAAGCTTGGTTGGCCCAAGAAGTGAGTGCACTATAAGGGAGAGCCTATGCGGCCAAGCTTCTAAATCACCCTCTAAGAATAAGTGCGATTGGAGTAAAAGCCGCATGGAATCCAAAAGAATATTGTCTTACACATCCTAGGATTCATGCTTGTTTAATGTGTCTTTACCAATGTGTTTTTAAACCAATATACAAGAAAACATCACACAAACATGTCGAACTATTGATTTAGAAGAAAATCCAAACCAAACAGTCCCAAAATTCATTGTTGAAACCAGAAAAATCTGTCAAATTGCCTAAAATAAAAAAGCATTTTCCCAGATTAGTGCATCCATTGATTACTTTAGCACATAAATTGCATCTTTTATCACATCTCATTGTTGTTCTGGTGCATCGTTGTCATAAAATAGCACATCAAGTTTCTATTTTTGTGCATCTCCCCTTTATTATAGTGCATATGTGCCATCTTGTAGTGCATCCATTTGTTGTTATAGCGCATCTATTTCTTGTTCCAGTGCATCCAGTCCTTCCCATAGCACATTTGTACCATTCCATAGTGCATTGAGATATTGTTTTAGTGCATTTGATAAATATGCAAAAAAAAATCTAAATTTGATCTCCCATCTACCAACTGACATCAAATTTTGGAGGTTCCTTCTCAAACAACATATTTTCCTTGTCCTAAATCTAAAACCAGCATTCTTTTATGTTAAGGTATTGGAAATCAACAATATTTGTCAAGAAATCCCTTCCTAAAAGAATCAGAAAACCAAAGAAACAACTTAGCTGCAAGAAACTTTTGAAAAGGAGACGCTTCTTGTACCAAAGTAGGAAGTTCTTTCTTGACTATCAAACTTTCATCCATTGATATCATGACTTTGATAGAGGATATACTAATGATTTTTCTTTAGAGTCTTTATATTCACAAACTTATTATCAACGAAGAGCTCTTTCACAAAGGCATAATCATAGTCAACCCATTCGTCATTCTTACATTCCGCAACCAAGAATACAATACTCCAACCGTCCAAATCAGTTAATACAATAGAGAAATCAGAATCGTAAACTTTTTAAAACCAGTATTTTCGAGTGAAAATCTATCATCTAATCGTTGATCAAACATTCAAAAGTGCCTCCTCATCACACCCATTTCTAATTTAGCAGCTACATTTCATGATCTAGATTTATCATCCGTCATTAGGATTCATCATCCTTCATCTTGAAATAAATCTTGGTTAATCAAATTCTTACAATACTTTTGTCACTCCCAAAATTTGGTCAAAATTCAAAAAAATTCCTCATTTGTATGCCCATCTTATCGAGATCGCAAAAGCGAAAACTTGAGAAAAAAGAAGTCAAAAATCAAAATACAATGTCATAAAAAGAAGAAAATCCCTTTTTTGGAATTCATCCACAAGAGATAGAAGAGATAACAAATGAAAACATAGAACAAACTCAACAAGACCCCAATCTTCATAAATTCATGGAGAATATTTTTGAGAAAGAGGGTGAGAAATATCTTTTGATGTTAGCAAACAAAGGAGTCAAACTACCCGATGATTTTGATGTTACGAAATTGCAAAAAAATCCTAAGAAGATAGAAAATGAAATACCAACTGAAATGAGAAAGGAAACAAAGACTAATGATCCCATAGATACCTTAACACAACAAATACAAATACTCCAACAAAATATGCAAAATATGCAAACTGGAACCACTAAGAGGTACTCAATATAAGATATATGCTCCTACCCTTTCGATCCAAGTGTCAACATCATACCATTCCCCAAACATTGTGAATATCCCAAATTTGACAAATACAACAGAAAGATAGATCCCATCGATCATGTAAGGGAATTTGGAACTATGAGTCTTGAATTTTCCCATGAAGACACTTACTTAATGATATTATTTCCACGTAGTTTGGGAGGGAAATGTATGCAATGGTTCTCGCAACTACCCTCAAGGATCAAATCTTTTGAGGAATTAGTCAACAAGTTTTTCACCCAATACTAATATAATATTCAACATGAAATCACAATGAAGGAACTTTGCAATGTCAAAAAAAAGAAAGGGGAATCATTAATAGTATTCTTGCAAAGGTGGAGAAGTTTATTCACAAGGTATCCCCATCCCATACCGGAAAAATAAAATATGGAGGTGTTTATTGATATCTTAAATGACGACATGACTTATAGACTTGAATTACAATGTCCTCCAACTTTTGAAAAAATGATCGAAAATGGGATCAACATTGAGGAAGCCTTGGTCAAATAAGGAATTTTGAAAATTTACAATGAAAGAAATTCATCCAATTCCTCCAATAGTTACAAACCCAAGTTTTGGTAGAAATAAAAAAATAATGGCAACAATAATTCAGCTGAAATGCATAATGCTAAACCAGTCTTCAATTTGTCAAGAAGCACCTCGAACACCAATCAAAAGACCACCCAAAATACCAACCAAAGCCACATCCAAAATACCAACAAAGGAAATACTCAAAACAATCAAAGAAACACAATATCCAGGACCTTACTATATCAAACAACAAAAAATCATCAAAATTTTATACCTTTGGGAAAATCATATGAATCCTCTTTAAAAGAACTTATTGTGAAAAATATCATTACTCTACCTGACACTCGAGGGTTTGAACCCAAAGTTAAATTTTCATGGTGGAACAAAGACCATTTTTGTGAATTTCATCGATACAAAGGTCGCCTAACTAATAGTTGCATGCAATTAAAACACAAGATACAAGATTTGATTGACAATAAGGTCATACAAATTGAAGAATCCCAAGAAAATACTGATCATGGGGTATTCAAAAACCCTTTACCAAATTATGATAAAGGAGAATCTTCTAAAATTAATTGAAAAGGAAAAGGTGTGAACTATGTTTATAACAACACCATCTATCATATCTGAGCTACTAAAGATCACACAAATGATATTGAAATCAATAACACACCAGATCCTATTGCAACCAACCATCTAATCAATGACACCAATATCCTCTCTAATCAAGTCCATAATACCCAACAAGACATGGTTGCAACAGATAATCAAATTAATGTCATCAAGATCAAAGGAAAACAAGATAGTGTACCAGTAAACATGACCGCAAGGGTAGATACCAAATATGTTTTGAAGGGAAAAAATTCTAAAACACCTGATGCCCCATCTCATAAATATAATATTGTTGATCATCTCTAGAAAATTCTCACACAAATATCAATATTGGAGCTCCTTAAAATCTCACCCACCCACAAGTAGATCTTGGAAAAGGCTCTAGTTGATACAACAATACCAAATGACTTGTAGGTTTGCACTTTCCAAGCCATGGTGGTATATCTAGTTGCACCTCATTTTTTATCCTTTTTAGAAAATGACAATGTATCTCTCACCCATGCTCATAACACAATGCTCCATATTGAAGTCCCAATCCATAAAATTTGTGTCAAGCGCATCCTAGTAGATGGAGGAGCTGGTCTTAATATATGTACTTTAAAGCTTGTCTGTGCACTAGGGTTCTCTAAAAAATAAATAGATGCAAGGATAAAGATCACCATCAAAGCATATGATGATGAGGAAAGAGCTTCAAAGGGATGTATAGTGCTACCAGTTCAAGTTGGTCTTAAGATGTGGTTTTCCAAGTTTTGGATAAAGATTTGACATATAATATACTCTTGGGTCATCCTTGGATCCATGAAATGTAGGTTGTCCCTTCAACATACCATCAGTGTTTGAAATTTCCTTCCAATGGGCAAGAAATTACCATTCCTACTATTTCCAATAGTCCCCAACATTGCAATACCCTTGAGGCTATCCAAGATGTGTTTGTGCCTCACAATCGAGAAGCTCCTGATTCCACCTTTGACACCTCCAATAATCCAAGTCAAGCCAATCCATTCTCTAAATTGATAGCCACATCCTCCAATGAAGTAAGTCATCTAAGTTCCTCATCCAAACAACTCAAGAAAAAGGAAGGACCTAACCCCTCTACATCTACCAATCCTGAAGCCTAGCTTAATACTTTGGCCAAATATTTTGAGAAGAAAGTCCAATTCAAAGACAAAGGTGTAGGTGAATACTCTATTGAACAATCCCTTTTCCTCTTGTCATTAATTTCACCAAAATCCCATGGTCAACCCTCAACCTCATGACAATCAACCCCGCAACCTATCACACTTTTTGATGGTCAATTCATAAAAGCAAGCACTCAAGCCAAGGAATCTGATGAAAAATATATATTGAACTAGATCTACAAGGATGAAACTGATTCCCAAGAAGTAATGGCTAATGTCCAAACAAAACAATATGGGAAAGGATTCTCAATTCTAGAAAAAATGGGATATGATGGACAAGGACCTACTGGAAAAAGGAAAGAAGGTATCATAGAACCCATCCAACCCATTATAAAAAATACAAAAGACAAGACAGGGTTGGGTTATAAAGAGCACCAAAAGGTTGAAGAAACAAAGGAGGACCTAAAACATAAGTTTATTGAACGGATCCTATAGCTGCAAGCTAGTGATCATTATGAAACTGATTACAATGAATATGAGTGGGATTCACTATCAGAAGAGACCTACCATGATAAGGACATTGATGTGATACAAAAGTACACTCCCACACTTGAGGAGGGACAAAGCTCAGGGTTACGACCATTTGAATTAGGATCGCAAGCTATCGATAGCTCAAGTGAAGATGACCAAACTCCCAATGAGATGCATCACTCGGAAGAGAGTAACATCATAAACCTTGACCTTGACATTGTATTGTTTTATGAAAATGTTTCCATTAAGACCCTTACAATCTAGGACTTGAACCCATCTAACAATCACTTACCATTAGTACATCCTGAACTCATCAATTGGGACCAAACTGACCCTATTTATATCCCCACCTTTACAAACTTTGAGGCCATCATCAATTTCCTCTACGTTGTCACTCCTGTAATGGGTTCCACCATTGAACATCATAATGAAGCTTCCAGACAGGGGAGTGCCAAATTTCCTAACAGCAAAATGAATGAAGCAAAATAAGGATATGATGGTGAAAACCATTCCATGGCAATATCACATCAAGAAAGACTAAAAATAAAGAGCGTATCTAATGGTGAAAACCTCCCCGAGGCACCGAAGGATGGAAAATTTGAAACTCTTCCTGAGCACTTCCAAGAAAGATCCAAATTCTTGATTGAACCAACACAGTCTATCAATGTTGGCAATGCAAAAACAATGAAAACTCTCCATTTAGCATAATCATTGATAGAATTGGAAAAGCCTAACTTTATTAAGTTCTTTGAAGAGCAAAAAGTCAACTTTTCCTTTTCATATGTAGATATGCCAGGGATAGATTTGGATCTCATCATGCATCATTTATCCCTTCAATAATTAAACTAGTAAAGCAAAAGTTGAGAAAAATGCATCCTCACATTGCCTTATTGGTGAAGGTAGAATTAAAGAAATTATTGGATGTCGGATTCATCAGACCCATTGACTATGTAGAGTGGATATCCAATATTGTACCTGATTTGAAGCCTGATGGCAGCATACATATTTTTATAGACTTCAGAAACCTCAACAAGGCTTGTCAAAAAATGATTTCCCCTTTCCAAACATTGATATAATTGTAGACTTAACAACAGGTTACAACATGTTGTCACTAATGCTTGGATTTTTCAGTTATAACCAAATTAAGATGGCACCTAAAGATTGAGATAAGATAGCTTTCACTTGCCCATGGGGAACCTTCTGTTGGAATTTCATGCCCTTCGCATTGAAGAATAAAGGGGACACATACCAAAGAGCCATGACAACCATATTTCATGACATGATGATAGATACCTTCATGGAAGATTATGTGGATGACTTGTTGGAAAAATATTACACTAGGGAAGGACATTTGGAGATACTAGAAAAACTCTTGACGCGACTGGATAAATTCAACATCCACTTGAATCCAAAGAAATGTGTGTTTGAGGTAACATCACCAAAGTTACTAGGATATATATGTCGAAAAAAGGTATTGAAATAGACCCTGCAAAAGTTAAAGCTATAATGGAAATGCCACCTCCAAAAAATATCAGGCAGTTAAGGTTCCTTCAAGGAAGATTCCAATCAATCAGAAGATTCATATCACAACTACTTGATAAGACTCATCCTTTTACCCACCTATTGCACAAGAATGTTTCCTTTCGATGGGATGAGAAATGTGAGGAAGATTTCAACCAAATGAAACAATACCTAATGATTCCACCTATCCTAGCACCACCAGTAGAAGGAATCCTCTCTTATTGTTCATAGCCACAACTGATCAATCACTGGGAGCTTTGTTGGCACAAGAAGATTCAGTAGGAAAGGAGAGATCAATCTATTACATCAATAAAGCTCTAAGTGGTTATGAAATAAACTATACACCCAGTGAGAAATTTTGTGTAGTAAAAGTTTTCACTATGCAACAATTGTGGCACTATATGTTGACTCACACCATTAGACTCATCGCCAAGATAGATCTGCTAAAATATCTCCTTAGCAAAGAAAACCTGACAGGAAGGTTGGCTAAGTGGGTAATGGTACTCAGTGAATTTGATATCCAATATGCCGATAGAAAATAAATCAAAGGCCAAGCCATCACCGATCAACTAGAGGAAGCGCCAATTCATGATGACCACCCTCTTCACATCGAATTTCCAGATGCAGATGTCCTAATAGTCACAACACAACAAAGGGTACTATATTTTGATGGCTCATATACTCAACACGGATCAAGAGCAAGAATTTAATTAATCACTCCCCTAGGGAAGACCATTCCAAATTCATATCGCCTAATGTTTCCTTGTACCAAAAACATGGTGAAATATGAGGCCCTCATCATCAACATCAAAATTATAGTGGATTCTCAACTAGTTATCAATCAGGTCAATGATGATTACCAAACAAAGGATGAAAAAATAATGCCCTACAAAAGGATGATTGATGACTTCAATAAATATTTTGTTGATATTAAATTTTCTCAAATCCCAAGGGTTGACAACAAAGCTTCTGATGCTATGGCTACCATTGCCTCTTTACTCCAAATTCCAAAAAAATGAAGCCATTATGAGTTCATGGTGGAACAACTGTTTACCCCCGCTTATGATGATCATAAATCTCAACTCATATGCCACCTAATTGATTCCAATACCTCCATCTATGAGAAGATCTATACCTACCTGAAAGATAATACCTTGCCTCCTGATCTCATCTGAAACCAAAAAAGAAACTTTATCTACCAAGCTGCCCATCATACCCTTATAGAAGATGTACTATACCAATGAGGTCTTGATGGAACTCTCTTATGATGTCTAGAATGTGCTGAGTTTGAAATGGATTTGCAAGAAGTCCATGAGCTTATCTACGACACTCATTCAAGTGGTCTAATCCTCACTAAGAAACTCCTCCATTTGGGATACTATTGGCCGACTATAGAGAGAGCCCTTCCAATTTATTAAGAATTGTTAGAAATGCCATATCCATGGTAATTTTATCCATGCACCAACACAAGAGTTGCATCCCTTTTCATCAACATGGATATTTTGTTAGTGGGGGTTGGATCTTGTGGGAAAAATTTACCCATCTTTGTCCAATGGACACAAGTTCATCATCACGACCACATATTACTTTATGAAATGGCTCAAAGTCATGTCTCTATCCATTATCACAAGAAAAAAAATCTCATCATTCATCTTGAACTACCTCATCTCTAGATATGGTATCCCTCAATCCATTGCCACTGATAATGGTTGACCTTTCAAGAACCAAGACATGCAAGAACTTTGTGAGAAATTTCATATCCAGCATCGGTTTTCTACACCTTATTACCCTCAAGGGAATGGCCAAGTAGAGGCCTCAAACAAAACCATCCTAAAAATATTAAAGAAAACCGTTAACGATGTTGGATGTGATTGGGATATCCAACTAAACCCTGCTTTGTGGGCCTATCATAAAAGCATCTGCACTCCCACAGGTGCCACACCATATGCTTTGGTCTATGGATCTAAAGATGTATTGCCCATTGAGGTGGAGATACCATCACTCTATGTGTCCTTGAAATGCCTCATTTCAGATGAAGATTACCGTGTGTTTAGATTGAAAGAGTGAGAATTGTTAGATGAGTGTTGTCAATTGGCAGTGGATCACCTAAAAGCATACCAACAAAGGATGTCCAGAAGCTACAATCACAAAGTCAAACCTAGGAAATTTCAGCTAGGTGATCTGGTACTGAAGGAAAATCCCCAAAATCAGTAAGTCTATGAAAAGAAAGGAAAAATTGAGCCAAATTGGTTAGGTCCTTTTGTTATTGTTTCAATTTTTGGATTAGGGGAATATCAACTATCTACACGAGAAGGGGTTCTATTTGAAGAACCAATGAACAGTCTTCATCTGAAAAATTTCTACACATAATGCATCCAGTGCATATTTAAAAGTCTTGAAAAAATCCTAAAAAGTAGAAAAAATCCTAAAAAAATTCTAAAAATCAGAAGAAGTCCTAAAAAAATCCTAAAAAGCAGAAAAAGTCCTTAAAAAAATGGTCACCCTGATGAAAGCCTGGCAAAGGTGTCTTGGTGGCAAAAATAAAAATCAAAAAAGATAAAAAGCAAAAATATCAAAATAAGAGAAAATACAAAAAAAAAAGTGAAAAATCATAAAAAATTGTAACCTCGATGAAAACCTGCCAAACAAGCATCTTGGTAACAACAGAAAAATCATAAAATATGAAAAAGTGCAATAAAAGCAAGTAGTGAAAACCTCGTAAATAGAGGCTATTTGTGAATATGTCAACTTCTCCGTCTATTTGGCATGTGTTGGTCGTCCAATTTTCGCTACCACTACACATTCATTCCTATCATACAATGAGCTTCATGTCCATATACAACTACTACGATCATCTCCCACCTTGGCTTGGTCGTCATTGTAAATATCTATAATAAATTTGGCTTTTTTCTCACTGGGGGAAAAATCCTAATCTCACTGGGGGCAAACAACCCTTGAACTTAAATCAACTAGAAAACAAATAGCAAAGCAACAATGGTGAAAGACAAAAATCACTGTAACCATCACATCATTAAAACTGAACATCAATCAACCAATCAACCATCCAAATCAAACCAAACATCAATACCAAATCAACTCAATCATCTCACAGGATTATCTTTTGAATCATGGTTGGATTACTTTAGCACAAATTTTCAATTGATGTTATCTAGATTGTTGTTATCAATTCTCAAGAGTACCTCAATGAGGTCATGAACTAGAGGGGCAATGATTGCGAATGATATTTTTATTTTTCTACTGTCTATGAGTCAACCATTACTACTGTGCAAATTGTCATGGGACATGCTCTACAAAGTATCATTGATGACATTTCAAATTTGCATAGGAACATGATTAACTCTTGTTTATTTACACAAGTGATACTCGGGTCATCTTGGTCTAATTATACCTAGATGCTTGTGTTATCTTGCACTATCAAATCTCAACGGAAGTTGTACTCAGCTCATCATGGTCTAGTTATACCATTGATGTTTGTACTAAATTTCAACATAATAAAATGCTCAATGGTGATAATAAGAACAATAAATTAGATGGCAACATTGCATAGATAGGCTTGCATTCATTTTTTTTTTGCATTTTCATTATAGATTTTTCCAAAGCTAGTAACTCTCAACGTGAAGTTATCTCTCACTACAAGATTGAGTATACCTGACATAAAAAAATTATTCATTTGCATTTAAATTTCTATTCCATATCATTAGAAATAATTGTGATACATCCACTATCACAAATCATTCATGCGTTCATTGATTATAATAGTTGCATCATGAAACATTCCAAAAATAAAGCATTTTTTCTAAAATACCATCATCATTCATAATCCATATCATACATCAAGGCCATAATAAATGCATTCTTTCATCCATCCATAATCCATCCATATATGCATTCATCATAGAAGTCATTCACAATAACATCGCATCATCATCATAATTCATTTCACATTTATGCATTTAGGTCACATATTTACATAGAAAATGCCAAAAACACAAAAAAAATCATTACATTTCATTTACATAATAACATTTGTTACGAATAAGAGCATAATCAACATCACATAGGAGCATAACATAAAATCATGCATGCATTTTCATTCATCATCCATCCATACATAGGCATCATTTATAATCATCCATACATCTAGGTCATTTATTCACCTCATGAAAAATCCAAAAAGAGAGCATTATCATAAATCCATACATTTGCATGTGTCATGTTTAAAAGCCATTCATTCATTTATCATACATCTTGAATCCATAAACCAGACATCCATACATTGAACCATCCATATCCATGCATAAAATCACACATTTTCATTCCATGATAAAACCATTTTTGCATTCATATTTGCATCCATACATCAATATATACATGTTAAAAATTACAAAAATACAATGCATAACAAGAACCATCTCATTAATGCATTCATAACATAATCATATAAGAATATCATCATCACATAAAATATATAAATTAAATGCATCCATCATAAACTTCCATAATAAAAGTATCAACACATAGATCACTAAAACGTCGATGCATATCATATAAACTCAAAAAATTAACATGTCAAGTGTGCAGTCATATCAAATGAACTGAGAAATGATACATCAAAAATGTGGCAAAGCCAAGTCTCTAAATCAAAGTACAACAACTCAAGTGTTACCATGTGATCCTCTGGTACTACCCCCCAAAGTTCATAGGCCTCTCACCATCACCGCTTATCCTTGACGACCCTACTCTTGATGTACCCCCGCCAGGTGGGCCTCCTGGAAGTGGTTGTGTCACACCTCTACTGGTGGTATGAGACTGGGAGCGACTGGAATAGAGTGAGTGTAGCTGACTCTCCGCTGTGTTGGGAATACCTCATAGTACTTGCCCCTATAATACTCCACCTCCTTGGTAGACTCTCTCAGCTCTCGGACTAGGTCCCCTATCCTGATACCCTCGACAGTTGTTTGGATCCTGTCTGCCACTGCCACTACTTGGTCTCCCTGTCTCCAGGTACAATCTCTCTTGGTGATAAGGGTGGATACCTAGGCTTATAGCTATACCATTTGACCCTGTACCTATAGCTGCACTAGTGCCTGTGCCTGTAGCTGGGCTTGAGCCTGAGCTAGTTGTTCTTGTAATACCTGCACCTGCCCCTGAAGATTATGCACTTGAGTGTGCAACCCAACTATCTATGTTTTTTGCCTCTAGGAGGGCATCCTGAGAACCACTAGTCGCTGATCAGTAGGTGCTAACCTCTTTCTCTTGGGCATGACCCAAAAATATAGCATATCTCTTTATCCCCCTTCACCATCCCCCCTCTGTCTCCTCCATCGTCTCCTCTATTGTCTCCCACCTCCTCCTTTGCCTCCTCCTCCTCACCTCCATCCCCTCTCCTCTGTACCACCTATCCTACCCTCCTCCTAACCTCCAAAATAGGCATAAGCTCATCCAAAGTAGATATCGATGGAAATGAATGTGTGTGAAAATACTCAACATAATTTGTCATCATCCGGGCATCAATAATCTCCTTGTGATACTACCACAAAATCGGTTGTTGGTCGTAATACTATGCACAAGCCGCATCTTAATCTAGGGTAGGGCCCCACTCTATAATGTTCTATCTACGTCTGGTATAATGTGCCACCCCCTTGTGGCATACCCTAAGTCCTACCATACTACCTGTACATTACCAAAAAAGAGTCTCTCAAAAATGTATGGTGTCCTACCAATAAGATATTTTCTGCAAAATACATATGGCATCTCAATATAATCCTTTGGCCATACCTCACAATCAAGATATGGCTACCATAAATAGCAATGTCCAAGTCATCAAGGACTCTCCTCCAATACTCTAACTTGCCCAGCTTATGCCGAACAAGTGGCCCTGTGTAACCAAAAACATATGATCGTCTTGTTGGTCAAGCCCTACCTCCCAGTGGCCATGTAATAGCTATATGCTCCTAGGCCTAGAGCTACAATAATGTACATCCCATCGTGAGACTACTAGCCCAAAGATATACAACCTAGTGCAAGTCATGATACAGATGTGCAAGCATCCATGAACCCCAAGCATATCTAGTACCATGGGAAAGCATGCCCTCCAAAACTCATCCCCAGCCAACTGAAAAGCCCTTCGACCTATGGTTGAGGTAGAGAAATCCTCCAATGAACCATGCTAGCACACATGGTAAGGGCTGATGAGTGGAAATCAAATCTCACCAAGATATATCAAGCCAATAAACTAGTGTAGAGTTGGGAAAGGGATAATTTTGACACATCAATTGGCACAAATTCCCCCATGGGATCACAAGTTTTCTTACTTAATTAGGATTTACTTACTTTGTTCTTCATTTTCCTAGTTTGAGTTTTAGTAAATGGATTTCATGGGGAATCCTTCATTCTTTCTTTCCTAAGAATTTGGAATCAGAAACATCATGTGAAAGCATATCAAGAATTAATCATGAGAAAGACTTTTACAAGGACAATGAAGCATCAACACCTCTTGAAGGAGCATTACAATCTGATATCTCACAAGATCAAGCCAAAGATATCAATTAAGCAGTCATCCCACATATGGAGGATCCTTTCACTTATAAACTTGGATCACTTACCTTTCTTAGGGCAAGCTATCTCATCAATAAGGAATTTTTCACTTTTGAAGATCCACCACAAAGTAGAGAAGGATTAGCACCTTGTTTCCAAGGTAAATCATATCCTATTGCAAATAAAATGTTTCAACAGATTTGAATTATCAAGATAGAGGATTAGGCCCACATGAACAGGGTATCCTAGAATCAATGCAGATTATTGGCAATCCTAAGCATCAAGGTCTTGGTTATTCGACAATTAAGGGATCTAAAAATGTAAGTGATACCTCTATAAAACTGGGGGCAACTTCGTCTCGAGAAAATGTCAACATAGGGAGCATGAAGAATCTTTATGATGAAACCAATGCCAATACTACAATTAGCCACATCATGAATCTTCATCCACCCATCACCCCATCCACAAATTGGGACCAACGTCAAAAGAAATATCTGAATCAAAGCATGAAGAATGTTATCAAGGAAAAAGAAGCTAAGAAGCATGGAGGACAAATCAAATACAAGTGGATACCAAAAAGAAAAAAGAAAGATGATCCCTATCATACTCCATTAGTCAAAGAAACTATGGGGAAAAATAAAAAAGGGAAAATATCCATCAAATATGTCCACAAAGGCAAAAGCAAGCTTCTCAAGCAACGTACAAAGTATATCAAGTTGTTGGTCCTAATTCCATGCACACTTCCATATCCACCCATCATTGCTAATCTTCCCAAGTTTGGACACTCAAAGGTTCCAAACTATCAACCAATCCATCTTTTATTCCTAAACACCCTCCATCGACACCTCCATGCATGATATCCAATTCTCATATTGACCATGTGTTGGCAATGACCCTTTATCATAAGGATTCAGAAGGCACTCTATCACGATGTGCACACAAAGACAAAATTAACCCTGGTATCAACAAAGCAGATCAAGAATCTCAAAATTTGCTTTCAAGTACACGTATCTTGGAAAAGAAGCTTCTTCGAGTAGGATACCAATGGCACATTATGACAGTAGCATCAATGTTAGCAGTACCAAGTGATTCAGCATGAGCTTAAAACCTCTCAGAAAAAATTAAAAATATATATATATATAAAAAAATTTTAAAAAAAATCAAAAATAAAAAAGGATTGAAAATAGTAAAGAAAAAATTATCCTCTAGTGAAAACCGCATGGGCGACGCTTTGAGCAGGTACCATGATGAAAACCTGGGAAACATGCATCATGTGTAGAATCGAGCATCTGCGTGTGCCATTTCAGGAGGAAGCATCTTATCACATCCACAATAAATACAACATTCCATCCATATCATCTATTCATCCATGAACCATTTATCCAATTCATTTTCATTAATTGGCTTTTATACTCCAAGGTATCTTAATCTTGATAAAAAATTTGTGCACACTTTACACTTGCTTATGGTAGTCATCTTGACATGGGTCATTTTCATTGATCCTATCCAATCCAATATTATTTGAGCCATGAAGCACTATCAAAATGCGCATCCACTACCTGAACACCTTATCTTATCGCAAGATGATCCATATCTATCCATTTGTCCATCTGTCTATCCAAGAATCTACCCATGGCCTTT
Organism: Sequoiadendron giganteum; assembly: GCA_007115665.2. NCBI lineage: Eukaryota > Viridiplantae > Streptophyta > Pinopsida > Cupressales > Cupressaceae > Sequoiadendron > Sequoiadendron giganteum. The sequence continues at coordinate 552,854,194 of CM021106.1, forward strand.
CAAACATTTCTAGACACTGAGGGCAAATATTTACATCTTGCTTCGAGAATAAATCTTGATATATATCCTTCAACTTATTTGGTGATCCAAAAATTTACAAACGTGAAATCAAATTGGTCAAGAATTTATGATCCAAAAATCCAAATCACTAGCCCATGGCATATTTTGACAGGAAGAAGTTTCTTATCAAGCTTTATCTTTCGTCGAACATCAATCTGAACAATCAATATCAGTCGCATCTAACTTGCACGTCAGCGTGACAATAAATCATTCAAACAAATTTTGTTCCAAGCCAAGCTTCATCAATCTTGATCAATCGAATCCAATCAATTATCACCTTGTTTGAATTAACACACTTAGTCAAAATACCCTCTTGTGCACGATTTTACTCTAGGATAACACAACTTCCTAGAGTTTACAAGTGCATTATCATCTTATTTCACTTAACACACTTATTCAAATTATCCAATCCATCATCAACTTGTTTGACTTAACACACTTAGTCAAACTACCCTCTCATGTGTGATTTTACTCTAGGATAACACAACTTCCTAGAGTTTACGAGTGCATTATCACTTTTGTTTGACATAACACACTTAGTCAAACTATCAATCCATGAATCTGATCAATCAACCTTAGCTTGGTTTTCAACAAAATCCCAAAAAAGAGCACTAATATCATCACATATTTGTATCCAAATCATCAAAACCATGCGAAAATCCAAAAACATCCAAAACATATTGAAATTTTGAAATATCTCAAAAAATTGAAAAATTAAAAAATAGAGTCAACTGGCCGAACTACGTCATCTTTGAGCTTGAACGTAGGAAAGGTTGACATTTGATCATCCCCTGAGACATTTTAGGTCATTCCTTTAGGATTCCATTGCAATTGCAATCCGTTTTCCAATCTTTTTCACACCCTAGGTCAGTCCTTTAGGTGTTCATTGCAATCTGGCAATCCATTGCCCTTCCATCTCATCATGCAGTCAAGTCAATTGCCATCCAAACTACATCATCACAGAGATTAAATGTAGGCAAGGCCATCCTTGATCGGCCCCCGAGAAACAAAATCCAAAACATTTGTAAAACATCTCAAAAATACCAAAAATAGCCTCAAAATATTTGAAAAATCCAAAATGGTGCTTTCATCTCATCTCGCTTTCACCCATGATTATCATCTCATAATAAAATCAATAATCACCTTCATCCTTTGGTGAAGCAATCAGAAGCAAGTATAGCAGGTCAGAGTCTTAAGTCTAAGTCAGTAAGCAAGCAATTTGATCAACTCAGAGTATCAATAGCTTATCACCCAATCAGTCCCAACAAAACCCTGATCACAACATGTCCTATGATGAATCCTTCCCATGATAGACATGAGCATCAGGTATCTTGCAGTAGTTTATCCTTGGCTAGTGGTACGAAGAACATCAGCTTGTCTGTTTACTTTTTTCCTTGGTTTTGTGACTTATCTTATTTTGCGCTCATTTCAAGAACCTCTCGATGATGCCTAAACAAAATAGGTTTAGAGAGAAAGGAATGGGGTAAAGATCATTATATTTCTTATCTATTGTGCTTGTGGGATACACTTGTAAAATAACTTAGCCATGCATCCTTTGTTTGGTTTGTAGGAGGATGTTTTAGGTACCTTGTTGACCACATAGGAAGGCTTGTTTTTCTATCTTTTGGCCCAAGATGTTTAGAATGTCTAAACTACATCCTGAATAAGGCTTATTATGCTAAGTGTGAACATGAATACTCCTATCTGATTGACAATTCAAATTCCATCACACTAGGTATAGTTCCATCCTAGTTCTTTATACCTTGATGCATCATACCTACGTGTGTTATCAAACATAAAGTAATTGGCCCTTTGAAAATCCCAATTCCTGGTAAGAAAATATCATCATCACCATAACATAGGCTTGTGTGGATCCTCCTTCCATCCATCTTATTCTTCTTATTCTTCTATATTTACTAACATTTTTATCTAAAATTGGTGTGTTGTATCAAAATACACACGAGACTACCCATGGCCGATGACTCTCTATACATCATCAGAATTGTCTACATCAAAAAATTATTTTTCATCTTCTGATCAATAGAACCACTCATCTCGCATTTTATCATGATCTCAATCGAAAAAATAGCATTTCTGCTCGATCTCTCAAGGGAGCAATATACCAGCATAATCCTTTTCACTGGGGCAACAGTGGGGCATCTAAAAAATCAAGAAATTTTGAACTTTGATCATAGTAGTTTATTCTTTGAATCAATGCAACAAGTACATTGTTTCAAAGAGGGGAAAAATATAGACATGGAAAATATACATGCACTTGATCCTGGTTTACTAACATCATTTCCTCGTAAATCACATTCTCAACTTATCATATTTTGTCTCTTAAATAGATAAATCATTAATTATTTAATTAGGTCTTTCTCCTTTGTTGATTAAATTAATCAATTTGATTTAGTCAACCCTAAAATCCCCTTCTAGTTAAATAATTTATTTTATTTGATTAAATCCCTAAAGTCTTCTCATTAAATTAATAATAAATTAAACCTTATTTGATTTAATCTAACATTATCCCCTTTAGTTAAATAAATCAAAAACATTTATTTAATTAATCTTTTTTCTCAATTCTTGATTTAAATCAACTCATAAATTGAGTCAAAAATTGTCAAATCACCTAACCTCTCATTAAGTTAATCAAATCTTGATTAAGTTAATCCCTATCACTAAAATCCTCTAGAGAATGCAACTTACACATGAAAATAGATTTAATTCATTTACTAAATCTCTAATTTCCCTCACATGGCATAAAAAGGGAATATTCCCTCAAATTTGAATTCAAAATTCAATTGGGCTTGGTCCTTCCAACAAGGCATTTAATGTCTTTTACATGTCCTTAGCCTTGAGCCAAGTGACATTAACTCCATTTACTTCTCCCTCCAACATGTCACATTCAAATTTCAAATTTGAATCTCATAGCATTTATCATGCACATTGACCAAAATGTGCTCATTCCTCCTCCAATCACATGTGGACAAGTGGCCTTCTCTCATTGGTTGGTCTTTTGTCCCACATTGCTCAAATATTTCTCATTCTTCTAATTTGAAATCTATAAATGAGAGAATCTTCCTCTTATTCTAACATCCACAACTTGAGTAAACTTACTCTACTCAACTTCATCATCAATGCAAGATCTTAGCTAGGTTATTGTAGGTTTTCTCAAGAACTCATCTTGTTCTTCATCAACAAAATGGATCAATCACTTATCAAATCATCAAAGAGCTTACAAAGGAGTTGGGAAAGGGCTAATTTCGACACACCAATTGACACCACCTCCCCCACGGGATCAAGAGTTTTCATTTACTTAATTTAGGATTTCATCTACATTTCATGTTTGTTCTTGTTTTTCCTATTTTGAGTATTTGTGAATGGATTTCATGGGGAATCCTTCTTTTATCTTGCATATCAACTAACTAATGTGTTTGTTTGTCATGTCTATGCAGGAATAGAATTGGGGTTTACAACTGGTCATCATGGAAAAGCTACTGAATGGTATTAGTCCCTCTCTGCTCCTCGTGATCATATACCACTAGGTCTCCCACAACTGGTATCCTCAAAATATGATATACATCCTCAAGGGTAATGGTAATCTCTATGGTCACCAAATGGAAGGTGTTGTGGTCACTATGCCACCGCTCTATAAGTGTCATCAACAACCCTTGGTTAATCTGGTACTAGGGCATATCAATCAAGGAATTCAGTCCACACTGGTCAATAATAGCTAGGTATCTCGGAGTCAGCTATGGGATCATGTCCCATGTTCGTAGAAAATGCTCTTGAACCTATAAATTACCTAAGCCACCCTCCTAGACTCAAACTAAAGCATCAAGTCATCAAATCAATCATTCAGCCTATCAATCATCATATCAATTAATCAAATTAGCTCACGTGAGATTCTGATCAAATCTCGAGAAGCACCTATCCTATCAATCGACTCTCATTTATCATGAGGTCAAATTAATCAATCAATCAATTTTATCTATCCTATCATCGTTCCTTTCCTATCATGAGGATGATCATCAACCTATCAATAAACATCATCCTATGATCGGTTGACATGGTCATCAATCATCAAAATCTAGGAGGAATCTTTCAAAATCATCAATTTTGGCTTAATGCACTAAAATAGAGTTTCTATGTGCTAATCTACTAGATGCACTGGAAAATTTACCGGATGCGCTAGAACAGGCCTTCTATGCACCAATTCATGGATGCATTGGAAAATGGACTAGATGTATTGGAACAAGGTCTCGATGCGCCTTTTCCCAGATGCACTAGTTGACCTACCTAATGCGCTACATTATCCTATCAATGCACTAGAATCCCTATGCGCTACTTCGGTAACCTAATGTGCTAAAGCGGAGACCTGATGCACTAAACCATTTATGGACCTATACCCAACTATATGTGCTACTACAGGGACCCTATGTGTTGTATTGGGTTCCAACTGTGCTAAAAACCTAGCTCTATGCACTAAAACATGTTTAAATCTATGTTTTTAAAAAGGAAAAAAGAGGGAAAATTTTGAATTTAAATTTAAAAATGGTGGTTCTAGGGGTAGATACCAAAGGTCTATATAAGACTGGATGCTAGTGGTAGCGAACTCACTCGAATTTGTGAGTGTGACATGGAGTCCTATCCATCTTGGCTCTTCAAGCTCTCAATTTCCAGAAATGCACAAGTTACAAATGAGCTTTCTTTTACCCTTTTTGACCTTTTATGGGCTAATTAAGGGGTAATTATTGTGGCATTAATTTTTTATTTTTTCAAATGGACTTTAATTACTTAATCTCCAATGTGGTTGCACTATTATCATTTTTTGGGAGATAAATCAGGTCACCATCCTCAAATTCAAAGATCATCAATATATCATTGAAAAATCATTTAATCAGCAAAATTTTCAAAAAATCATCAAAAATTCAAAATCCCTGATTTATCTCCTGAGGGGGCATCCATTCATCATCATTGAAAAATCGGTGTCTAGGGCATGTCATAATTTTCACAGTGGTCTAACAAATTTATTCTTTGAAGCAATGCATCTACGCACATCACTTCAAAGAAGGGAAAAATGTATGCACATAAAAATGGTCTAAGCACAAATTAATTCAATACTTGTTATTTAATTAATAAAAATCTTAAATCCTCTACTTTTAAATAAATGGAAAAATTTATTTATATAGTCCATTTCTAAATATTCTTCTTATAATCCAAAATCATTTCCCTCTCAAATTAATTAAATGCACAAATTAACTAATTTGTCATTTAGCTAATTTCCCCTCTTCATTTGAATTTGAATTTTCAATTCAAATTTGACACATTTCCACATATTCTTCAATCTTCCTTCCACCTCACCTGCCACCTCACCATGTGTCACATGAAATTAAATTTTTCTAATTTGTAAAATGTGGATTTTTCATCAACAACCTATAACAAATTTGAAACCACCTTGGACACATGGCTTCTTCTTTCCTCTAATTCCCTTCAACACTTGGAAACGTGTTCTCTTGCAGGGAACCACCTCCATGATTCTCTCCAACCTCTTCGTTCTCAACCGTTGATGCCTGAGGATCACCATCTCGACCGTTCATCACTGCCACATCATTCCCAACTTGGAAAATTCTATAAATTGAGAGCATTTCTATAGATGGGGGAGAATTTGACAAGTTTATGTTGTAGAAATCTCACTGCAATTAGAGAGCAATTTGAGAGCATTGTAGTTTGCATTTTAGTGTTTTACTTCATTTAGCATTATCATGGAATTTTCCATTTTAACATTTTAGTTTCTTGCATCTTTTATACAACAATATTATTAGATTTTCAATATTAGTCTTAGTCTCATTTCGATCACAACCACATTCCATCATAGATCATTCACCATTTATCTTTAAAAACTCAAAAATATAGATGTAGGCATGTAGTTTTCATTGCATAATTAGCTTCTCATTTCTTAGGTTTCCATTTCATAGATTCATGTGCAACGAATAATTATGAGAGAATGAATTAAGAAATCACCAAGAATAGAGAACAATGGAATGATTTCAAATGTAGAGTTACAATAGTTTGTTTTATTATTTTTCTTTCATTAGATGTAATACATTTCATTGATGTGTGTATTTTGTTATGTTTAATTATTTTCACTAAGATATTTTAATCGCACACAAAACCAACAATAAACTAAAATAAAAATAAACAATAATAGGTCTAATTCATATTTTTCAATCTCTTCCACCTCAAGTTCCTAGTTGTAGAAATATTGATCAAGGTTAACCAAATCCAGAAGCTCATTCTTTTCCTCCTAGAAATATTTATTTATGTGCCCCCTTGTTCTCAAACTTGGCCCCTTAGAATTAGTCAACACCTATTTATTGCCTTTGTGCTTAATTTCTCATTCTTTCATTCTACTCTCCTTAGGGTTCCTTCTCAACTCTTTAAGATTCCCCATAAGGATCCTTATCCCCTCAACAATATTTTTAATGGAGCAATGACTTATCTTTAAGATATTCTCTAGATTGGTCCTAGATTTTCATTTCTAGGTCATTCATATGGTTTTCATAGTCCATCTTTAAAACATTAATGTACTCCTCAATATCATCCAACCTCTTTTTATTCTCTCCATCTTTAATGCCAAACTAGTCCCAATCCTTAATGGATATTTTATCCTCCAGACCATGCACTTTGATATTAATTTTATTAATTTCTAAAAAGAACCATTTTTGTAGTTTGAATTGGGTATCAACTCCATCCTTAGAAAGACCTAAGATGTCATAGATCTCCTTTATGTAAGCGTGAAGATAAGTAAAATCTTTACATAAAAGAGGAAAACCAATAACATCTTGGTTATCTTTGACAAAGCCTATCTTCGTGGATTGGATTCTTGTATTCATTTTATTCACAACTTTCTCCTTGCCTTTACAAGATACTTCCCCTTGAGGATTTGAAGTATGCGTTCCTTTCCTTTTCATTTCAATCCCTTCCTCCTCCTCCCCTATTTTTGATCCATACCCAAGGCATTCATGACTCATGGGCTAACAAAGTCTAATATTTTCTAGGTGAACCATGAATCAACACATCACAAGCTAGTGAAGTTTTATATTCACTAGTTGATCTTTCCAAAATTAGAAAATTAGAAACACACAAGGACTAGTGAGGACTAGTTTTCGCTAGGTGTGTTCCCATGTCAACCATACTAGGAATTATAGTCCTAATAATTTTGATAAGGTGTTACATAAATGATCAAAATTCCAAGCCAATGCGTCACTAAGTAAAATTTGTGTGAACAAAGTGAAATACATAATGGAATGTATGCTCCCACCTTAAAGTAATTTCTAAACACAAATCTATGAGCAATTTTTGTAAGGTAGAGTATAATAATAAATGCAATATTAAAAATAAATTTCATGAGAGCTTTCTAGAAAGCCCTATGCCAATGATATGTTCCCAAGTAAACCTAAATCATCTCAAGGGGTTTCTCCCAATAAAAATCCATAAATAAGACAAAGATTTCACATAGGGAATCCATAAATCTGGGGTCAGTATAGACCTTTGATAATATGTAATATGATTATGCTCAAATTTGACATCATTCCCCTAGATACTCATGGAAATACAAACACGATGGAAGAAAGACACATAGAGATGACAAAAAAACCTTTTGGGTCAACATGGAAGATACCTAAATGCCTCAATGCCTTGCATCATCCCTAAAAGGAAGACACAAGACAAAAAATAATGTTTATGATATTTTTTTATTATTTGTATCCTTTTTCCAATGAGAACAACAAGGTTCATTGAAATAAAACTAATATAAATAAAGAAACGTCAAGTAGCACAACATAAGAGATCACATCACGTGTAAGAAAACACACAAAATACAAAAAACATACACAAAGGGTACTGCACATGCAAGCCAATCTAAATAAGACCATCCACATCCTAATATTTCTTATCACAAATAGAAGGTAGACAATATGCTAAAGGGACTACAACAAGTTCCATACAAGGAGTATCACCAAGTTCAACATGTGGTGGATCACTCCCCTCAGGAGGATCAACATGGTTGCCCACATATAAATCCATAGGTTTGGAAAACAATAAAGTTAATTCATTATGCACTTGTTCATTGATCTTAGGTTCCTCATTTTCACTATCCAACTTTATCACAATTGGTGGTTTAAGGATAATATCCATCATATGCTCAATTTTTATTCTTTATTTAGGTTGACACCTATAAGGTTCAATTGTATGGTTTGGTGAGGGTGGTGAGGTGGAGTCAAGTAATGATGAGGATGGATTAGTGGGAGGTAATTTATTATAATTTATCTAGATAGGTGGTTGGCCATTAGATAATTTTTTACTCTTTTCATCAAATTGGTGAGCGATAGCATGACATCTACATTTATGCACTCCTTAGCATTTCTATTTATTCGTGTGTGATTTTTAACTTGTGAAGGGGTGAGATAGGGTTTCTCCATCATCTATCTCTTTTCTTGAATTGGAGGAGGAACTGAAAGGACCACTGTGGGTCAGAATACCACTGTATCCTTAGGTATATATTTTTTTCCTTTAGAGGCACAAAATTAATTATATGATTAAATGTCTTGGTCATTTATATGATATTAGGGATGGAATTTCTGTTTGAATATGGGTTCATCCATGAGTTATGGGGTGGAAGGAACAACCATGGAACTCATAATGGACCAATCATCCTTGGGTGGTATTTTACTAAGGGATAACTCGTCTATGCATTGAGCTTTAAAATTTTGGTATGATATGAAAAATAAACCCTTATGAGGCTTAACAAGTTCCATAGGTTGAGGCCAAAAAAATCTAGTGAAAATTTTCTATATGGGAGGCCAAATTTTTAAAGCCACTACATGGTGGACTATACATATTTCATCTTCAAATGAAAACTTTATGAATTTTTGAATTACTGATGAGATCGCATTTGTTGAGCATAGCCATAGATAACCTATCTTCACAAAAAATCAAGATGATGGTGAATGAAACATCCAATAATTTCAGTCTAACTTTGAATGGAAGAGTTATCAAACCTATCATAGCGCAAATAAAACTCGATCATGAATCTTTATACATGTCTTTTATTTTTCATAAGAATATTTATAAATTTCATGCACTAATAAGAATTCTTTGGTGATCACGTTATCTAGGCATGCAAGATCAATGAGTATTCTTGGTCTAGGTTTTTTATTAATACAACCGATGATATAGAGAGGACCATTAGCTGTAAGCATGGATGCATCAATATATGTAAAATCAATTTCCAGAAATAAAGTGGTTCATCCCTTACGAGGTTTAACTTCTATTGTATTAGAAACACTAGATAAATCATCATCTTATGTGTAATCACTACTTTGCACAAATTTGGATGTATGATTTGGCATTGGTCTTTTGAAAATTTACAGAATCTGGTTAGGTGGTACTAAAAAATTGTCTCCTTTATCATTAACATTGACCAACTCGATGTGATTAGAATTAATGAGGTCTTTCACTTTATGTTTAAGACACATACATTAGTCCATATCATGTCTAGGTGCATAGTGATATTAACAAAATTCTTTTGCATTGAAGTTTGGAGGTGAAGGTTTAGTTGTATCCACAAGCCTAATCAAAAGTAATTGGATTAAGTTCTTATTTAGAAATTGTAACATTATTGTATGGAGAGAGTCAAGAAATTGTGTGAAATATCTATGAGCATAAATTGATAAGGAGTTGTACTTGCAACATCAACATGTGATTCAATGTTATTAGTAGCTTGAGGAGTGTTTATCTTAATGGAATTCTTTTTTTTCTTTTTGAATGATGCATAATTGTTTGGGGGTATGGGTTCAGATTGATCAGTAGGTGTCAATGAAGGTTTAACCTTATTTTGATTCACTGATATCTGATAACCATGAACAACCATACACAAGTGTTGAAAGGAAGGATAATTCATCTATATATGGGTAAGTGCACCAAGATGGTTCCCAAAAAGGGGACTTATGTGGACATTTTTTTTTCTGAAATCAAGAAATACTGACCTTGGATGTGAAATTGAGGATACTTAAACTCAAAATTTTGAGATGGAACAAAAAGAAGGATTCAAGTGCTCCGAGTCTACTTTCTAAACTACTAATTTATTTTGAAAATGATTGAGATTAAGGGGTTCAAACAAGGGACGTAAACAAATTGGTGTTGTTTTTGTTAGAAAAACATAACATAGCAACTCTTGTACAACCCTCGTACGGTGAACTTTTTTTAGTATTTTTAAAATCGCAATGGTCAGAAGTTAGCTAACAATATGTAGTTGATGCACGATTTTTTTGATAATTTTTTACTGAATATTTAATTTTTTAGTGAACATATCCTGAAAATAGAATTTTGGCTGTGCTACCCCTACAAATTTTGGAAACTAATTGATTTTTTCTTTTTAAATTTTTTAATTTTGTAGAATGGAGTCTAGTTTCTAAAAATGTAATTTATTTGAAAAATTGATGAACGGTTAATTTATCACGAAAAAAATACCAAACACTGCTTTTTGGCAAAAAAAAGACATACATATAAAATAAATTATTGATTAAAGACTTAACATTTTCAAAAAGTGAAAAAAACTACATCGTTGGATAGCTAAGAGATAACCCAACATTACCCATGTGCTCGATTTTTTTGATATTGAACCACATGCAATCCTGATGGTGAGCACAAACTCGATTATGAGAAATATGGTGGATTTTTTAAAAACATGTCTCTAGTCATTGGGAATGCCCTCCAAGCCTTTGGGTTGGAATTCCAAGGCAATACCAAGCTTAAAGTTTGGTAATTCCCAAAGCAAGATATAACGTGAGCGCGTTATAACGAGAGCGCATTACAATGTGTTTGCGTTATATCTTGCTTTTGACATGGTTTTTTCTTTGGTAGGGAACATGTCTACTAGCACATAATGCGAGCGTGTTATAACGTGCTCGCGTTATGTCTTAATTTATGTTTAATGCTAATATATTAATGTATGCTGATATATTTTTATGTACATGTATGTATGTATGCTTGTATGGATGTAAGATTATATGTACAAATGTATTATGCTTGTATGTATGCATTTATGTATGTCTTTAGATGAAGGGAGAATTTAGAGAGAGTCTAGAGAGATGGAGAGGGGGTCGAAGTGAGAGTTTAAGAGAGAGGGAGTGGGAGAGAAGGGGTTGGATTGAGGGGGACTTAGCTAGGTAGGGTGGGAGGGATAGAGGGAGGGAGAGAGAGAGAGGGGGGGTGGGAGGGATAGAGGGAGAGAGAGAGAGGGGGGTGGGAGAGAGAATTGAGGGAGAGGGAGACACACACACACACACACACAAAGAGAAAGAGAGGGTTATGTAGGTAGGGTGCGAAAGGGAGAGACTTGAGAGTGTGAGTGGGGTGAGAGGGAGAGACTTGAGAGATAGGTAGTGAGAGGGAGTGTGAGAGAGAGGGAGTGAGAGAGGGTGGTAGGGATTTATTGAACAAGAGGTATGTAGAAAGAGGGAGATGGTAGATAGAGACAATTAGAGAGGGTGGGAGGGACGAAAGGAGGGAGAGGTGAGATGTATAGATAGAGATAAAGTGATAGGGGTTGAGGGTATAGGGTTGAGGGATTAGGATGGAGGACCTATAGGGTTGATGGTTTCTATGGTATTAGGGTTTAAGGTTTGAGGGTTGATGGAATAGGTTTGATGGTAGAGGGTATTTGGTTGAGGGTATAGGGTAGAAGGTTTAAGTTTTAAGCATTTAGGGTTGAAGGGTTTGGGGTTAAGGGTTTAGGGTATAGTTTTGAGGGTATATGGTTGAAGGATTAGGTTCAGGGTCCAATGTAAGGGGTAGAGGGTTTAGGGTTTAAGGATTGAGGGTTGAGGGATTAAGGGTTGAGGGTTAAGAATTGAGGATTGAGTGTTTAATGTATAGGGTAAAGGGTTGAGGGTTTAAGGGTTGAGGGTTGAAGATTAAGCATTTAAGGTATAGGGTTGAGGGTCCAATATATAGGGTAGAGTTTATAGGGGTTGAGAGATTAAGGGTTGAGGGATTAGGTTTTAGGGTAGAGAGTATTGGGTTGATGGTAGAGGATAGAGGGTAGAGGGTAAAGGGTTTAACAGTTTAGGGTTTAAGGGGTTAGGGTTGAGGATCGAGGGTTTAGGGTTGAGTGTTTAAGGGTTTAAGAGTTGAGGGTTTAAGGGTCAAGAGGGTTGAGGGATTAGGGTAGAGAGTTTACTAAGTGGGTTTAAGGGTTGGGGGATTAGGGTTCAGGGTAGAGGGTATAGGATTGGCGGTAGAGGGTAGAGGTTTTATGGGTTAGGGTTTAAGGGTTTAGGGTTTAGGGATGAGGGATTAATAATTTATAGAGTAGAGGTTAAAGGAGTTGAAGGATTAGGGTTTAAGGGTTGAGGGTTGAGGGATTCAGAGGGTATAGGGGTTGAGGGATTAAAGTTTAAGGGTTGAGGGTCGAGGGTTGAGGGATTAATAGGGTATAGGGGTTGAGGGATTAGGCTTTAATGGATAAGGGTTGAGGGTTCAAGGATTAAGAGGATGTAGGGGTTGAGGGATTAGGGTTTAAGGGTTGACGGTTAAGGGTTGAGGGATTAAGAAGGTATAGGGGTTGAGGGATTAGGGTTTAAGGGTTGAGGGTTGAGGGTTGAGAGTTGAGGAATCAAGGATTAAGAGGGTATAGGGATAGAGGGATTGAGGGATTAGGGTTTAATGGTTGAGGGTTGAGGGATTAGGGTTTGAGGG